>JAZHYW010038997.1:0-128959 GCA_037355805.1 Ixodes ricinus | reverse complement strand
AAAAAAAAAGATAAGAAAAAGTGTTTGAGGTGTGCGAGGAGGTGTTCTACAATGAACAAGTTAGCTAAAGTTCGCCTTCTACCCAACTTGTGTTTAACGCGACATTGTGAAGAAGCCCGTGTCGCAGAAGCAAAGCCAATGTCGGTGGCGTGACGGGAAAATTCTGATTGGTCGATCAGGTCATGACGTCACAACCATATGACCTCGCGCGGGAATTTCGAACCACCCAGATCGCTCACGTGAAACGTAGCGTCACGCGTGGAATGAAAGTGATTAAAGGGAGCACTGACACCCCCCAAAAAATGTTTTCATTTTTTGCCAGGTGCTTTATTATGGTGTCGGAGGACTACCCAATTAATATTTTGCAACAGAGTAGCGTATTTTTTTAATAAAGCCAAAAAACGCAACTGCGCGAAACCGAAACCGAAACGGAGAAGTGGAGAGGATAGCGGGAGTGGCGGAAGTCACGTGGCTACACCCGACCGTGCGCTTTTTTTTCTCTTTTTTTTTCCCCCTCGGCGTAGCAGACGACATGCGGCGTTAGCGGGCACTGTTTGCGATTCTTTTGCAGTTATGTTTGTTCCGCTCGCTGTTCTGTACTCCAAGATGAGTTGTTTTGTACATTGAGGAGTTGGAGATGAGTAGCGAGTGCCCGTGGTTAATTTTCATGATCGGCTCCGAAAAGAATACACCCAAGATGTTGCGTGAAGAGCTGGCTCACACGTCCTGCGTCCGAAAAAAAAGTGGCATTGTGCGACAGAGTTTCCGAAATATCAACGGGATCGGGACCAATGGCTGGCTGCAATTCCTGTAGAACATTTACGGGCACCTCGGAAAGCGGACGCTACCTGATTTATATGCTCCTTGCATTTTGTGGAAAGTGATTACATTGAGTTCGCAGGTGTCAAAAGAAATCCCATCCCCATTTAATTCAGCGACGTTTCGTCCACAACATTTGTTTGTTAATTTTTGTTTGTTTCTTCAGTGATAATTGTAAAAAGAAAGAAATGTAAACATCAAAAAATGTCTGAAAAAAAAAAAAGAAAAAGTGCCATCACCGGGGATCGAACCCGGTCCTGCCGCATGTGAAGCGGACGTCGTTCCCACTGAGCTACGGGGGGATCACGTGATAGGGGGGATCTCTTTCCTTAGTAATACTTCAGCCGGTAAATTGTAAGTTGGAAAGTTTGCTGCCGATTTTCCTCCAGCAAAAGCACTCCCGGGTCGAAGTCGGGAAGCACCACGTATTGGCGACATTCGCACCTAGTAAAGAAATCGTACGCGTGCATATTCAACTCGAAGTAGACGCGTCGTGCTTGAAGTTTGCGCGAGCGATGTCTTCAGCCACGAGAAGGAGCGACGGCTCGGCGACGTCTTCGTGCAAGTCGGCTTGGTGGTCGGGCGTGTCGTACGGGATGAATACCAATTCTTTTGATCAGTCCCAAATTTCTCTTTTAAAGGCAGACAGAATTCGCCGGTACCGCGAACGACAGTTCTGAAGTAGAGGTCCCGCCCCTTCGTCCGCTGCCATCGCCGTCCCCGCGAGTCCCACGATACGCGAAACGACGCACGCACAGAATGCTTCCGGTTCTCTGTGGAACTTTTTTTTCAATCAACGTATTTGCAGCTTTTTAGAAGCCACAAAAAATGGGTTTCATATTTTTTTCTATTTTCAATATTGAGTGTGTGCCTTCAGTGACCAACGACTTTCATTAAATTTGGTGGTCGCATCGATACCTTCGAAAACGGCCCGTGACCACGGAAAAGAGAGTGAGCGAGACTCGAACCGGCCAGTTCTTGATCGGCGGTTTTCGGGCGGAAAGAAACCGAATTTCGAGTCGCAAATTGTGTTTTGGGTAGTTGGGCTCTCATATGTCATGTACAACTAAAAACCTCGGCGAGCATAAACACCCTGTCAGTGTCCCTTTAAACCACATAACATGTAAGGCGAATGAAAGGTCGCCGCATGTCTCAAATGACTTCACTTCGTGAAGTAATTCACTAGCCTTAAAAAAAGAAAATCCAATTGTAGGCGCGATTCGAACTTACGACCCTTCGGTTGTGCGCCAGAGACGCTACTAAATAGGCAATGGCCGCCGAACTTCCTCCTCACTGTCAGGAAGAGCATGAGAAGAGAATGAGAAGGCGATGCGAATGGGACCCGATGACGTTATCGCGCTATCGTGTCCCGTTCGCTTAAATACAAACGTCCTTCAATATTAAAAAAAAAATAAAAAATATGTCCGTGTTTTTGCGTTTGTATTGCATTTTGTTAGCATCGAGACCGAAAGTTAACTTTCTCGGATGCGCCTTATGTTTTTGTTTTTGGATATAAAAGGGACAAATGTAAAAAAATATTCCTGCAAACGTTTTTTCTTATTTGTTCGGACACCCCGGAAGAAGCTTGTGGAATAAGTGAACAGGACAACTTCGACACTTTGACTGGACCCGTTTCATGAACAGCACATCCCTTGGTTTAGAAGGGGAGGGCGGGGGAGGGGAAGGCTTAGGAAACATGCTTCAGTGATTCACGCGGTAACAGCTTTTCCATTCTCTAAGTTTCTTACGTTTATCAGCTTAAGAAAATATATGGGCCGCCTAAAGGCTAGCATGTGACTTACTGAAATGTAGGACCTGAACCTCTCCCCCTCCTCCTCCTCCCCTCCCTCCCTTCGTAAACCAGGCGAGGGGACGTCCATGAAAACGCTCCAATCAGGGTACCGAAATGGGCCTGTTAAGTTACTCCACAAATACTTCCTAAAACGTCTCCCGAAAAAAAAAAAATCAGCTTTTATTCAGGGTGTTTTACGTAAACTTCGCCAAGGTTTAAAAGTATTTTGGGTAATTTTAGGAAGAAAATACCAAAGAAATAACTTTATTCATTATTTAAAGCAAGGCAAGATATTTATTTGTACTTTTCACAATTAACTAATCAATTAAGATCAATTTATGAACTTTCGAAATAGTGAATTTAGAGCAAAAGTTTCAACGACAAAGTTGTAGGGCGTCCTCAGAAACATCCAATTCGAGTGAATTTTATCAAAAAACCTCTAACACGGTTCGTTTTTCACGGCTTTAAAAAAGCGTCCAAATAATGAAGGAAAAAAAACACGAAAAAAACGCGGTTTCTCATCAGCGTCCTGTCAACAGTGTTCTTTTCAGCATGTGCGGGCCTAGTTTATTCAGGCCGGGGATGAGAGCGCTGCAATACAAGACGCGCAAGCGCAAAGTCACGTGTCTTTGTTTTGTCATTCGCGTGCTTTTTTTGAAGCCCCAAAAAAACGAACAGTATTAGAGGTTTCTCGATAGAAACCACTGAATTGGATGTTTTTGAGGACGCTCTAGAGTCTAGAACTATGTCATTGGAACTTCTAACTAAAATTGAATATTTCAAAACTTAATTAAATAATCTTAGTTATTAGCTCATGGAAAAAATACAAAAACTAGCCTGACTTCTTTTAAACAATGGACTATACTTATTCCTTTAGTCTTTGTGTTCCTAAACACACCAAAATATTTTTAAAGCTTGGCTAAAATTACGTAGAACACCCTGTTATAAGTCATGCGCACGCGACCGTGCGCCCCAGAAATCGTGACATTGCTTGATCTTTCCCTGGTACAGGAGGAAACCTGTCAAGACTCGGTGACATTGACGGCAAGGACATGTGGGAAGCCCTCTCCAAAAACCTAGCCTCTCCGCGGCATGAAATTCTTCTGAACATCGATCCAATTTATAATTATTCGGCGTTGATTGTTGAGAATCACAAGGTCATCCTTGGGAACACCAGTAGCGGATTGTACGGTCTGCGCACGCCTGTCCCAGGAGGCACGCGACCCGTTGACGGTCTGGACCAAATGATGCTCAATTCTCGGACCGGAGAAGTTCTGAAGGACTTTTACAAGGTTCAGCAAGTTCCGGTTAGGCCCAACTGGCGTCAAGAGGTGGCCGTGGACTGCTCTTATTACAACCCCCGGAACAATTTTGCGGACAATGTTTCTCTCTACTACTTCGACGTCAAGCAGGATCCCTGCGAGCTAGACAACTTGGCAGCTACGAATATGACGGTAAGAATATTATCATAAATCAAAGGAAACAGGAAGGTCAAAGGAAGTACCATAGCCTTAAGTATTTTTTTTTTTGTGCGTTTATTCAGAGGGCGGGTTTTTAGTCCGCCCGAATGGGCGTGTGGCTTCCTTACTTTGTACGAGAAATTGAGCCCTTGCAGTGACACTGTTAGCATGGGGTGTAACTTGTTTCAAGCAGTAGTGACACACGACCACGCCCGGTACGACGCTCATCCAGATCGAAACGGCAAGGGACGGGAATAGAACCGATGATCTCTGGGTTCTGCCTAAGTCCTAAAGGAGGACACTAGCCAAAAAAAGTGAATGTATGAACCGCGTGTCTGATTTAAATGATATTTACAGGGCTTGTGTCTGTTGATGTAGCGAATCATTTGTGCCAAAGCTCGTTAACCTGGATGAAGTGTAACAAACATTGCAAATGTTCAAAAATGAAAGTGGGTGTGACTTCGTTGGAAAACTATCGTTTCTAAATTACTTATAAATTTGTCGTTTTTTGGTGACTTATATTCCTTTAGGACAGTTAAGAGCAGATAGCTATGTAGCTATATTTCTATATGATACCGTCTTTCATGACACAAAGCCACATAAACACAAATACTGTTTTTTAGATTTCCATCCTTTATCCAAAAGTTTAGTTCTTGAGCATAAAAAATGACAAAAATAAAGAAGTACAAGCTCATAGCTATCTTCTCTTTGAGATTTCACCCCAGAAAAACTCCTAAAAATGAATCGAAGTTACGTAATAACAAAATTCCTAAAGTGAAATTTATGGTAAACGTTCTAATTCCTCCAACCCCTACCTTTTCTTTAGCATCGGTGGACCGAAAATAGTTTATAAAAACTTAACTATGCAGTATTAACTAATGAAACTTTCTGGGAATACTCTCTAGGTGCTTAGTGGATGTAAATATGATATTTTCTCAAAATCAACTTTTTTGCAGAAATTGTTTTTTCTTGGTAGTGTCCCCCAAAGGAGCCATGAGTCTTCTACTTTCGCTGAATACTGCTTAGAATCACTCCCTAATGTAATAACTGAATTAACGCGCCTTAGTTTTTCTTTCTAGAAAATGGAAGTCGTCAAAACAATTCGAGAAATATGAGCATCGTCCATCCACTCAACTCGGAGCCAGAACAAGCGGTCATGTGGCCTGGTGCCTATTCTGATGCCGCCAACGTTAGTCATACCCACGCCACGGGGGGCAGCAAAGCAGAAAAACGCGTGCTGAGTTCCAGGCTATGCAATGAAATGAGAATGAAATCAGCTATTCTCATCACCGCAGTGGTTGGACACGAGCCAATACCCGATGTGTCAGCGGAGGCACTGAATGTTACGAGTCGAAGTCGAGCGCTCACGCTGTTCTCGTGTCCAATCCGCGAGCCGCGCTCGACTGTCGACAGGCGGGTGGTTTTGATCCCATAATTACGTCATCAAGGTTTGCGAAGGCACGACCGAAAGAAATAGTCCCCTTTTGACCTCGCAATTTCACCGCGACAAGGAAGCTTCTGAACCAGTGGCGGTCCGTGTCACATTTGGGCCAGACTAGGACCAGAACGCCTCTTCGAAGTCATGATTATTACAATCCGATATCGTTTCATGGCTTTATGTTCGCCCCAACTAAAGTGGTGTTCGGTGCCGGAGGTTGAAGGAGTCGATAAAAAAAAAAAAAAACACCTAAATGCCACTTAATTTCGGATAAAATTGCAGATATATGAATACGAAAAAAAAAGAAAAAAAAAGAAAACGCCGTTTAACCTGCCGTTTCCTCGAAAGCTTAACGATTTCACGTTCCAGTTCCACCGATGCCAAATGAAACGTCGGCGTTCCTTCATTCACTCCTAAAAGAAACGCGTTCCAGCAACGCCGTGCCGCGGAACGCCGTTTTGTATAACTGCTGTTTCATCACCCAGCCCTATTAATCCGATTATGCGAACTGCAAACAAATTTTCAGCGTCAATGTTGTTTATCATTGTTCATCGGTGATACCGAAAGCTTGTGGCACCGCGAAACGCAAGAGAACGGTACGGGGACGGCTGCGGAGACGGGTGCGAGGGCTAAGAAAGGGAGTGGGGAACGTAGGCGTTTTGTATTATTAATGCGAATGGCATTTTAATGCTGAATAGCATTCTTTGGATACTTCACGCACTTTTCGTCTATGTATCTATCTATCTATCTATCTATCTGGCTATCTAACCTCTTACGCCGCGGGTCGATAAATAAATAAAAAAGACCGGCGCCGGCTGGGATTCGAACCGTTGACCCTTTGATCAGCAGGCAGACGCGCTAACCACAGAGCTATGAAGGCAGTCATTCAACGCACTCTAAACGGTTGTTTATATCTTTACCATAGGACGCGCTTTACAGCGCTGTCACAGCTACCGGTGCGCGCGCGTTCCATGCACGAGGGCTCATTCCGCTCTCGTGAGGCTGAGCTCTACGTAGCTCACCGCGCTGGACATGAGCACGGCCTCATGGCAAAGACACGAACAGCCGTTTAGAGTACCGTTGGTTGAGACTAGCTGAGACGCCAGAAAGTCTGGTCGGTACCATTTTGAGTGTTTGTGCGTATGGCGCGTGCTTTGCTCGCCTTCCTAAGTGACACAAACGCACGTGCTGGGCTGCGGAGATCGTGCGCAGGGCTGTGAAAGTGTCAACAAATTTAGAATCGCCTCAAGAGTGGGCTGGCGTATCTAGAGTGTGCCGGCCACCTGACGAACGCGCATAACTCCGCACCGTTTGATGCTATTCGCATTAACGTAGATAATCATTCCCAAAGGATGGAGGTCTCTTCAGTTTTTTATGGGCCGCAAAATATGCAGAGTTTGAAATAACTGCGCTCGCGGGAATATAAACCACAAGGACGTGAGATGTTCTCCTTTTCTAGCTACGTACCGAGCAGCCCTCTCTTCCGCCAATTGAATTGCAGGTTGGTACACGCCCCTGTCCTGTTGACTGTTCTACCAAATGCCAGACGATCAGTATATCCATTCGTGCTGTTGATGCGCCGCAGGGACTTGAAGAGCTGATGAAGGAGCCACAAAGCCTGCGAGAGCAGCAATGCATTCCCCCGGCAAATGAAGAGTTTGACCCTACAAGGTCTTCCCCGAGAACAACCACGGATTGTGGGCACCTTGGCAGTGACATCGTAATATGTTTGTTAGTTACTATGTTCGCACGAGCTCAGTGAGCAATGTGAAGCGCCCTGCACTTTTTGTTGTTTGTTACAGAAAGTTTTCAGGTCGTTGAGGCTAGCGATGAACTTCGCTGGGCTGCAGACCCTTTTCGAAATACTGCCCCCTGGTGGCGGCTGTTGAATCCCTGCACAATGGCGGACTTAAACCATCAACGTTACTGCACACTGGAAAAGAACACCCACCGAAAAAAGTGATGAGTGCTGTGCCGTTGCCCTGCCGGACTCTGTTTGATTAGCTCCTCAGCTCGTGAGGTTGGCCGCGCTCCGACGTTCGCTATCTAATCGGGTGACTGCGTGTTCCTCGATGCAGTTGTTCCGCCATTGTGCAGTGGTTCCGTCGTTTTAATAGTCGGCACGTGCATTTCGAACGGGGTTTATTGTTGGTTGCATTTTGAAAACGGACGCGAGGTGTGTGCGCTACGAGCTGATGGGGTCCAAACAAACTTTGCCCCAAAAGAGTAAGGTACGTCAGGGCGGTTGTCACGTTTGTGCTCGTCGGCTGTCTCACCGATTTTTTTGCAACAGTCGCTGCGTGTGAAACGGAGGCTGAAAGGGGTACTCCGGTGATTTCTTCATGGTCCCCGATTTGCTTGAAATTTTGCTAAACTCGCCAAACAACATCGCTAAAATAGTATCCCAAATATTAGGTTCAAATAATTTTTTTCACGAAGTTATTGAATTTACAATTTTGGTCCTCACCGTGTTTTTCAAACTGAAAGTCTCTACTGGCAACAACGAAAAAGTGACGTCAGTGGAAGGCAGGGGTTCACTCTTTGGACTGTAGAATTTGTTCCCAACTGATTCGAAGCAGCTTCATGGTGTCAAATGAATGCTTTGGAAGCTCGCTCCAGTAGCCGCGCTCCAGCACGGAACAAATGATTGGCATATTCTATTTTTTAGACTGCTTGCTCGACTGGCAAGCCTGCCCGCCACTGACGTCACGGCACTGAAAAGTGCGGGTATATTTGAATGTTGGTTTTTGCATCATTTTCATTCGCCGATTTTACAATAACTATTATGAATTTCGCGATACTAAATAGCATACCGGAAAGTGTAAAGGCCGGGGAGTCAGAAAATATAGTTAGTTGAGGTAGCTAAAAAAATCGCCGAGTACCCCTTTAAGCACAGTTTCACATGGAGCGACTGTGCGCAGAAAAGTCGGTGCGACAGCCGACCGCAGCGAGTGCTATCGCAATGTTGGTCTCACATGCTCCAACAACCGCACGATTTCTGCCGGCACGGCCGGCTCTTCGGAGAAGGACGCGACGCGTTTGGCTTTGCCTAAAATGCAATAAAAATGTCTGAATAAACAGAAATGTTTTACGAATGCAATGTGTAATGAGCAATTATTAATAATTAAGCATAAAAACAAAAGTTTTAAGGTGGTGTAATTTTATTTTCGATTACGGAACTGTTCTGGATGAAAAAGCTGGCTGACTGGAGCGGCTGGTTGACGATGAAGTGACCGCACCCATGGGAGTTATTATAATGTACGCTGGAGGTTTCGACTGGCGCTGGTGTCTATGCTGGGACTTCCGGGGCAGGTGCAAGCAGACAGCAGCCGAGTCTGGCTTCTGCGGTGTTGCTGTGCTATTCCTGTGGGAAAAACGCGCTGATGCGTTTTGTCTCTTCGCCGGAAGACAACACGGAACATTTTGGTTATTTCGGTCCGTTCGTTAGTGTATGTACCTGGATCGATCACTGCTGAAGTGCACTAACTGCTTTAGGTTAAGCACATTTTTCTTTATAAATGAACGATGTTTGACTTCGCTGCATTTCAGTCCCAAACGTGTGTTCCGAGCAGGTGTGTAAAAACATGCAACGATTCGAAGCAAATTACAATCGAAAGGAATATAGAAGATGTTTCAAAGCGCGACTAGCATTCTGGGGACGCTTATATAATGATAATATGCTCAGTACGTAGACAACAAAGTCGGTGGGCTTATGAAACGTAGAGAACAAAGTCAGTGGAGAAGCTATGAAAGGTGTCTCTTCGTATTGTTTTCTCTGTCGGGCGGCTTTCATGGGGCACTTGTTCTCAAAAGATTTCAAGCGTGCGGGCGATATTTGAACGTAGAACAAGCATCTTCGCTCAGACCAGAAAGAATAAACGCGGTACTCACTTATTTGAAATCGGAATAGATTACGTGGCCTTCAATTTGTTACGATCGTACATGCGGGTTAGCTACTTTTGAGTCCAGTGTTACTGCACGTGGCTCTTGCGCGTCCTCCAGCACAATTTCCAGATGTCCTTCGTTCGTTTGGCACGTGCTACCTCTCATGCTGAAAAGCACTGACGTTGTGTTCGCGCTAACAGTGATCCGACCAGTGCACATAAATACGTGTACGAAACCGTTTTAGCAGAGTTTTTGAGAGCTGATGAAATGTAAAGAAGACGCCGTAAATGACCAATTATTTCGTTGGCCTGACTGAGAAATGTTCCAAGCTTCCAGGTACGTACGAAGTATTATGGATACTTGCTCTTATGATCGAACGCAGAGGAGATGATGCACGTACTTTTTCCCATACAAGTGCGTTACCAGAAGTCAATTTTCGACTGTTGGCAGTCATGCTTCGTAATTTGCGTCAGCACTGCTACCGCCACTTGAGCCTCTGGCGTGCATTATAACAGCTCTATGACCGCACCGACTCTGCCGACAAAATGCCTATGTGGTGGAAACCAGTCGCAAAAGCTGCTGTGACGGTGCGAACTGCGATTTTAATCGCATATGTACTTTACTGGAAATCGCACCAATTTCGAGGACGGAGAATCGCAGCATGTTAAACAGCCTTTAATAGTAAAAATGCTAGCGAAAAAAAAAGAAAAAAAACTTTGAACGGGCGCATTGAGGGATCGCTATCAGATACGGGGTCGTATCTGGTGTCATGTTTTGGTTTTCGTCGGCTGCGCTGTTTTGACCTACAGCCAGAACGGGTTTGCCGCCATCTACCTCCATCGCCGCGCTACCGCCGGGATGGCGGCAGGAAAGGGACATGATACTTTTTAAGACGTCATCAAGCGGGAAACTAAAAAAAAAACTTTTTTAAAAAGCCGCGGTACGCGTGGAAACTGAAGTCAGGGAGACGGATATCAGAGACCATAGCATGTTTGTTCGTGTTCATACATCGCTGTCATTTTTAAGAAGCATGGGGAAACAGAAGTCTATGCAAGGTGCAAGTTCGTCTGCGTCGCTGACGCAGGGGTTGCGATGATGTCAGAACGCCGGAGCTCTTGTTGGCTGATTATAAAAGTGGGTGGCACCTCAAGGCATCTGGTATTGAGGTCTGCCCGCTGTTTTTTTTCAATCAAAATGCCAGACCAGCGCTCGGCGTCGTTCTGACGTCACCTGAACTCCTCGTCGAGAAGCAGACGACTTGCTGTCCTCAGAAATTATTGAAATCTTTTCCTTTCTTTGTTGGTTTTGATGCAATAAAAATTAAGTGCGTTCAATCTACGTTTTACTGAATAAATTGGCTTGTTCCAATTGCGCAAACGGATGATTCTTGTTTCTAAACTCCTTGTTATAAAAAAGTTTGCGCTGTATATGCGTTGCGCGGAGTAGTTTTCTTGAAGATAGAGTTGTTCAAGGAAGAAATAAAGCATTTGAAATTTGAAACATATACGCCTTGATGAAACAACGTATAGCTAGTCTAAATAGTACTTCATATACCTGAATTCAACACATGAAGCGATAATTAGTAACGTTTCTTGAGGAGCAGAACTTCTCCTACTTTGGTTCTTCAGGTGTATAGAGGTATAGATTGATTTACGTTCGAGATACTTTTGCGCAAGTGAGGCGCCTCCTTCTCCCGCCCTTCCACTTTTCCCTCTAGCAAGGTGAAAACCCGGCGCTCGAGAGAACGAATGCGCGTCGCTCTAACCACGCTGTCGCGCTTCTTTGCCTTGTCGAGGGAGAGGGCAGCCACCATCAAACCGAGATACCGGATTTCCCAAAAAGTGCAGATACTGCTGTTTCCGCTGTCTCGAAGCTTGTTCAGGACGATAGATGGCGGCAGTCACTCCTCCCGATTCAAAAGGAAAAACTCGGAGGCTGCGTGGGTCCAGTCATTGCAACTACGCAAAATTACGGCGCCACTGCGTTTTCGCGCAGTAATTACATTCTTTAGTAACGTTCTCAGTTACGTTTTGAGTTAGTAACGAGGAACGGTATTTAGTTCATTTCAGTAACATGTGCAAGTATGCCCTTGTAGCACTCCGCACCTTCCATCTACAGCCAAGGTCTTGGTAATGACTTTTAATGCGAATAGCATTCTTTGGATACTTCACGCACTTTTCGTCTATGTATCTATCTATCTATCTATCTGGCTATCTAACCTCTTACGCCGCGGGTCGATAAATAAATAAAAAGACCGGCGCCGGCTGGGATTCGAACCGTTGACCCTTTGATCAGCAGGCAGACGCGCTAACCACAGAGCTATGAAGGCAGTCATTTCGACGCACTCTAAACGGTTGTTTATATCTTTACCATAGGACGCGCTTTACAGCGCTGTCACAGCTACCGATGCAGCGCGTTCCATGCACGAGAGCTCATTCCCGCTCTCGTGAGGCTGAGCACGGCCGCTAGCTCACCCTCTCCCGCGCTCGGGAGAGGGTGATGTAGCGGCCGTGCTCAGCCTCACGAGAGCGGAATGAGCCCTCGTGCATGGAACGCGCGCGCACCGGTAGCTGTGACAGCGCTGTAAAGCGCGTCCTGCGGTAAGGATCATAAACAACCGTTTAGAGTACCGTTGGTCGAGACTAGCTGAGACGCCAGAAAGTCTGGTCGGTACCATTTTGAGTGTTTGTGCGTATGGCGCGTGCTTTGCTCGCCTTCCTAAGTGACACAAACGCACGTGCTGGGCTGCGGAGATCGTGCGCAGGGCTGTGAAAGTGTCAACAAATTTAGAATCGCCTCAAGAGTGGAGCTGGCGTATCTAGAGTGTGCCGGCCACCTGACGAACGCATAACTCCGCACCGTTTGATGCTATTCGCATTAACGTAGATAATCATTCCCAAAGGATGGGTTCTGCTGATTTTTTACACTTCAGGACATCCTTCCATTGCGAGACTTCGCGGAGGTCCTTCCTTTATGTTCTTTTTTTACATCACATAACGTAAAACGTTCTTTTAAATATCTATATTTCATTCTTTTTGTTTTGTATTACTGTGTTATTTGTTCGGTTAAGAAGTGCTTCTTTTTTATAGGGTGTCACAAGCTGACTTTCCGCAGGAAACGAGCCGGGAAAAATCGGCACCTCCACATAATAAGCTGAACCTTTCACCAAATGTGCACTAAGCGTTTTACCATGTCAAATTTCAAAACGTAAATCTCTTCCCGTAAAAAAACAAAACCAAAATCAACAACAACACGCGAGCACCAAACTTGCCAAGGTCAAGGTTGGGCGCGTTCGCAGACGACCGAGTTAGCGACGCTATTCACTTGAGGCGCCATATGTCCAGATAGGCAAAACAAGCAGACGACGCATTCTATTGTGTGCTCGCTGCACCTATCGGGGAGATGGCAACAGGAAAGAGGCGTCGCTAACTCCATCGTCTGCGAACGCACCCAACGTTGGCCTAGGCAAGTTTGCTGCACTCATTTCTTTTACAGGAATAGTACTACGCCTTTAAATTTCACGCAGTAATACTCAACAGTTCAGTGCACACTCGGTAAAAGTTTGAATTTTCTATGTGCAGGCGCAGATTTTTCTGTTTTAGAGCGGAAGGTATGCGTTTTTGCCATTTTATATGGTCACTGTCAGATGGAGCAACACAGAGCATGGCTTATTAACGCGATAGCGTTAAGGAGCTTGTGTCACAGAAAAGCCGGCGTCGGTGGCGTGCGCTAAAATCCAAGATTGGTCGATAGAATGATGACGTCACGGCCACATGACCTCGCGCGGTAATTTCGAACAACCCACAGACGGCAGTCTTGCACGTCTTGGGAACGAAAAGTATATTTTATCTATATGTTTCTCTATCTCGTTCCACTCTTCAAGTGTGAAGCTTAAGCGCCCTTCAAGTTTTCGTATATGCTCACATTTCTTTCATCGTGATTCGGTCCTCTGCGTTCTTATCTGTTAATGCCACAAACTTATTGGTCGATGAACGTTAACAACAAGCTCGAAATCTTAGCAATTGTTTTTGTAGAACAAACAGCTGACGATACTTTCTGCGGGTGCTGCCCCCTCTCACGCAAAATGCATTAAACTCGTCCGTCCCAATAACACAGGAAGTATGGCTAGGCGTAGATTAAAATGTCTAACCGGATTAATCACCACCCTTTAGTAGATTAATTATACGATTAATCGGTTTCGTTAATTCTCATGCATGATAATTGTAAAAAAAAGTCAAAAGTTACATTTTTTTTTTCCTTTGCTAGATTTATGATAAAAAGACGGCGCAATGCACTATTTCGGATTTGAGATCACCCTTGGTGTGTAGTTTATGACATGCAAAAGACAACCACACTCACAAAATTTTATGTTCAGCCTCAAGGTGAAGAGGTTCGGTGACATTTTCCGGCAAGTAGCAAACTCCTTTGGTTGTTCATTATAGTCTCTGCCGCGCTAAACGGGCAGTCGCACGGCGTTTAACTGGCTGGGACACGCAACCTCTTACACTTGTTTGGAGTTAAACCTCACACCTACAGTTAATTTTAGGTCAAATTTCACATAAATTTTGTCTTTGTACAGGTGTACTCGTAACCGTCTGCGTAGAAAAGGTATTACTTCTTTTACTTTTTAGTTTATCAAATGATAACCTACTAACCGGTAAAACAATTAGTCGCTATTAAAGCATTAATCGATTGATCCGGTAGGTCAATGGATCAAGTACCGAGCCCTACTAACAATGCAGAGGAGGCTTCGAAGTTGTTCATTAAAGCCAAGCGTAGCTGGAGATGCAGAGACGTTATTTTAATAAAATCACGTGGCTATAATTTCGCGTGGTAGATGAATAAACCTCTTTCGTGAACTGTAAGACATGCGCTCATTGAACGAGAACCTAAATAACCTTTCTCCTAATGATTTTTTCTTGAGCGCCCTCAAAAAGAGGTCTAAGGTTTGATGTCGGCTGTTATTTTGCAAATTATATTTCTTCTTAGTTGTTTCCTTTGTGTGATGATTCGCACATATTGTGTTGCCCCAGCAGTAACGTCGAGATGGATCCTTAAGCATCTCAAGTGGAGTACTTGAGCTCATGGAGTACTATAGTGCGCCACCCGGCATCCTCTATGGGTCCTATCTTGAGAGCTGTCAAAAACCGGCCCCTGTCAGATTGGTAATTTAGTGTCAGTTCCATCGAATGACGTTTGAGCCATCGGCCAATTTGCGCGCTGCACTCCAAGCGCGGTGCATTCCGCGCGCGACAGATCGCGAGCCGATTCGTCGATCACCCAAATGTCGTATCGATGAAACTGGCATTAATTTTTCTGTGTGACAAACGTATAAATCGAGGGTGTGAGGTCGGTCAAATGAAACCCGGTTTTGCGGATCTCAGAAACAAAACTACACATCACTGCAAGCTGAAACTCGGAGTGAATGTGACGCTAGCGGTGGTAACACCAGGAAAATTTTGGCAAACAGGACGGTACGTGGATCAGAAGATGAAGCGGGAAGCTGTTGAAAGAGTATGCCACGTGCAGTGTACTGCTAGTAGTGGCTTGAATCCGGTAAGTCAGAGCAACTAGAATAAGGCTTTCTCTGATGGTAGGCCCGCGCGGAATTTTATGACAAAGACGTAAATCAAAATAAATAGACAGCCAACCGCGAGTGCAAGAGGTCGGTGGGAGCGGAGTAAATCGCCGGAGCAGGCGACGCGGACGCCGCGATCAGCTACGAAACTTCCCGCGGGCTGTCTGCTTGAGCTTCGGCCGTTATAATGAATCGGTGCTTTCGCCGAGCACGCATCTCTTTGCGGATAGTAGTTCCTTGCGAAAAGCTGAAAAAGCTGAGCGGAGAAAAAAGATTCGTTATTTCGTGCCTGATAACTTTCGGGGAGTAATTAACATGAAATAAAACGTTAATATGGAATTAAAGTATGCAGGCGAGCTGGTCAGGAAACATAATGATCTAAACACTGAGACAAAAAGAAATAAAATGACAAACAAGACGACGCAAAATATTGCGTCGTCTTGTCCGTTGTTTTCTTTCTCCTTGTCTCAGGGCTTAGATTATACAGTTTTTTATTATTTTTCCAGAGTTGTTTAAGAAAAGCCGTGAAAGTAAAACTTATAAGCTGTTTGTGCAGGTGAGTTGTACGACCAGGGGGACATTATGTAGGTTGCTAATCTTTGCGATACGTCGGATAATTAAAATTTGTTAATTAACTTTATATTTATTGAAAATACACACATAGTTTCAATTATGAACTTACTGAGCGTCATGGAAAACCACTAAATCAACTTTTTTTAGAACGTCTTGAAGCTCGTGGGAAACTCGGTGGCGCGCCAAAGTTACCACTCGTGAAGCAGGCGCAAAGCTAGCAGTGGCGAAACGCGATCGTAATCTTATCATCCGCGTTCCGCCGCTGCTATTATTATTTATATTTTCTGGAGTGTGTGAACCAGACATCGTAAAATTACCCGTCGCATCGTGTAATTTTTTTTTTTTTGCGCTCTCAGATTTTTTTTTGCCGCAGAATATCTAAGAACAAATCATGCCGAAACCTCCTCTTTTTTTGCTCTTTTCTCTATCCATCTCCGCAAGACGCGTAATTTTTCTCTTCGCACACCACGCACCGATGCGGTAATCACGTTAGCAGCCGCGGAACGAAAACAACACCCCATACAGACACGTGCAAGGGAAAGTAACGCGGAGATCTTGGTAAAAATAAAGAAATTCCAAATACCGCTGTGTTTCCAAGAAAAAATTGCAGTACAGTCTGAGAGAAGCGGGAAGAGAGTCCTCCCGGAGTTCCCTAGGACGGCGCTAAGCGGGCGGAAACCATTACGTTCAGTGGCGGGTTCGCCCGTCTCGGTTAGCGGACGGCGATGTATTTACAATATAGATGCTATATGCTGCGGACGCACGGTAGGCGTACGTGTTGCACAAATTCGTAAATCGACCATAGTCACCGAGTCAACGCCTTGGCAGCTTGTTACCAGCGCCACCACCGACTTGAGCTCGTGTTACGTAGCATAGGAAGCGCTGCCCGCTCCGCCCTCTACTGAAATATCCGCTGCGTCTTGGCCGCATCTGCGCTTACAGGCGTGCATGTACCTCGATCTCACTCCGGAGTGAAGGTTGGCCAGCTTGACATTCGAAAACGTATGCACGTCCATCGTTGCTCCGCGTGTGCCTCACGTCAGTCGACACACAAGAGTGCCTCGGAGCTCGAGTTTAGTCGGGTCCACCGGGATTGTAAGCACCCACCACGGCGGCACATAGCGATTTTTATTTTTTTCCGTGTATCCGCCTTGAAATGTTCCTATACGAAGCGTTTGTGTGTTTGACGCTCCGAAAATCCCCGCAGGACGACGTTCACCAGCGTCGGTAATTAATCAAATCTGGATGAGAGAGATATTTCGCTCCTCTGATTATCACATTGCTCTTTGGCGGGTCTAGTAGACGCATTGAGATTCAGGCAATCGCGGATGTTTTTGCCAGTGCATCGAGGGGACCAGTATGGTCAATTTTCATATCTTGTGCTAAAGGAGTTTGCGCCAACTGCGGCTACGAACGTTTTGCGTAGAAATTTGCTCAGGTAAGCTTACACTTATTAAAAACTAAAGCAGGTCGGCAGCTACACGTGATGCCTATGCGAAATGTTTTTCCAAGGAGTGTCAGTGTGGCGCCAGTGTTTTACCCCAAGCTTCCAATAGTTTATATGTCCGTATATAGTTGGCTACTCGTTGTTTACACTGGTGCCACAATCTTACAACCGAAAAATAAAGAGAAAGCCACTGAAGGCAATTCGGCGAGCATTTCTTTCTTCACCGGTGGGTTACGAAAATTTGCTAAGGTGCCGTTATTCATTCTGAAGGCTCGCGCTAGTATTGGATATTTCCTTCTGAATCTCCAGTGTCGAAACACAATTTTCAATATCAAAGATTAATTTTTCGGTAAAGATATCATAAAAGAAGTAGAAGACTAGCAGTTTGCACAAGGAGTGTACGTGATGTCGTCAGGACGAGCGCAAGTTGTACTTGACACCACACATTCGCTTGTGATATGTGCAGGCCGCGGACGTGATCCTAGCAATGGAAGCCGGTATGTGTCACTTGCTAGCTCTACCCTTTCTGTCTGATGCAAACTCACGTGTGAAATGAAGGGAACGTGGATCCGCTGCAACGTCTAAGAGAACTGGTTCAAATCGAAATGTGACGAAGGAAACAGCCCAGCCGCGTTTACATGCATTCGACATGAACGAATCGATTTGAATCGTCCTTCGAAAGAAGCCGACACAGCAACGTTTACATGAATACTCACTAAGCCCCACGCGAAGGCTGTGCCACGCCGTGTCAAAGCTGAGATTAAAGTGGCGTTTCCGGTACCGGCCAAACCACGTGACCACATTTTTCGGTGCATCACATGCAATGCAATTTGGACGCTTTCGGGGATCGTAAAGATAGCGCCCGCTGTCTTCGATGCTGTGCAAGAAGTTACGAGACAGAAGAAACATCAAGAGTTCAAACCCGAGTGTTTTGGGCTCCGGGTCGGGCCGCCGGGCTACTCTTAAACGAAGGCGACGTGCGTGCGCACGGCCTCGCGAGCGAGATAGTTTCCAACCGCTTTGAGGACGCCACCGCGCTTCGCCTCACCAAGCCTTGCCAGCAGCAGCCAGGACCCCGAGACCGAAAGGCTCCGGCAAAGCCGGGAACGGCGCCGAGCGGTTGCAGCTGCTCGTTGCAGTGTTACCGTGGAGTGCTCGGACTCTCTCGGAGTCGTTCGTGCTTGCTCCGAAAGCCTCTAGATACTGCCTCCCTCGGACGCGCAAGTCGTAATTCGCAAGGCTTGGACGAGGGACGCCCTCGCACGACGCAGCTCGGCTTATATCTCCGCTCACTTGGTTTTGGCAATAAAAGCTCGTGGCGCTCTCTCAGGGGAAAACTGCGGGCGACCACACGGGACCGCTCTCCGCCGCCACCGACAGAGGACGGCCTGCCGCCATGTTACTACAAGCTGTTCGCTGCTCCAGCAGTTTACGCCAGCCCATAATCCTCCCGGTTTCAAAACGCGATGCGATCGCCTGTTTACGCGGGCTGAATGCGCGTACGCATTCTGCCGTCTCAATCCGCACCCCGTGTCAGCGTCTTGAATGCCGGGTGCGCTTTTTTAGCGCATCAATGCTGTTTACACTACCGCATTGCATGCGACAATTGGATTCGATGCGAGCTCAGTCACGCTCATGCAAACGCGGCTAGTGGCTGACCTAAGAGTGCACGCAAACACGTACGACGTCGTTTGCAGAAGCGCACAAAGAAGCTGCGCACCACGGAGAGAGAGCTAGAGGGCAATGCGAGTGGCTAATAAGAAAATGCCTGACCAGGTGCTCAGCTGACTGCATTGAAGGGCCGCTTCCAAAGAAACCAGTGGCTGTGAGGATATGCTGCTAAACTGGCAGAAACACGGAAGTCGACTTACTGGGTATGAACAGCGAAGTGTTGGGCCCTTATATCGATAAACTGACTTGGCTGAAAGTGACCCCCAATTGGCCGCCGCCATGTTGCACCATTTTTTGAGCCACTGAGACACGTTACGCCTTATAATTTTACGTCGCAGTTTTAACGAAGTTGCCACGCACAAGTAATTGCCTGTTGATCTTTAATAACAATACCGACGACATAAGTTATGTTTCGTGTGTTTTAAGTCCAAAATGTGCTTTTTACGACAAAAAACTCGGGCAGCTTCGCAATGCCTCCGCTGGATGCTCAATAGCCGCAGTGCTCTATTTTCGGTTTTTATCGGAGCTAGATACTGATCTTTGGGGACTAATAGTAAAAAAAACGGTTTATAACGGACATAACAGGCAGCAGTTGAGCTGGTTGGTGCCTGGTTCACAGGCCAACGGTCAGCTAGACGATAGGGACGAAACACAGACAGGGAGAAACAGAACAGGGACATTACACACCGCTGACTATCAACTAAGACTTTATACTTCTTCTTCATCCGCTTTGACCCAAAGATTCACACCTAAAGTAATGACAATAAATCACCCTAAATCCTTCCATTACACTACTAAATTACTAAATAAAAATAAAAATAAAAATAAAATAAAATTAATTGCATTAAATTATTAAATTTGGTCACTAACACTCTCCCGGACCCGACCCACACACACCGCCAGACTCATCCTCCTCTTATTCCCTTTTTCGCTGGGGCTCGTCACACTGCAAAAACTGTCTTTCTCCCGCCGGACCATGATGGGACGGCATGCTCACGCAGCCATCGGCGCATTCCCTCAATCTGCTCAGGGCCTCGCGCGCGAGATTCTCCAGGCCCTGGCAGATTGAGGAATGCGCCGATTGATCCGCGTGAGCATGCCGATCCCATCGCGGTCAGCCAGAAGCGAAAGACAGTTTTTTGCAGTGTGACGGCCCCATGAAGCGTGAATAGGGGGGCCATGAGTCGGCGGAGGTTTGTGGGTTGGGTCAGGAGGTGTTAGTGACCAAATTTAATAATTTAATGTAATTAATTGATTAATGCGAATAGCATTCTTTGGATACTTCACGCACTTTTCGTCTATGTATCTATCTATCTATACTATCTGGCTATCTAACCTCTTACGCCGCGGGTCGATAAATAAATAAAAAAGACCGGCGCCGGCTGGGATTCGAACCGTTGACCCTTTGATCAGCAGGCAGACGCGCTAACCACAGAGCTATGAAGGCAGTCTATTTCAGCACGCACTCTAAACAGTTGTTTATATCTTTACCATAGGACGCGCTTTACAGCGCTGTCACAGCTCCGGTGCGCGCGCGTTCCATGCACGAGGGCTCATTCCGCTCTCGTAGAGGCTGACGCACGACCGCTAGCTCACCCTCTCCCGCGCTCGGGAGAGGGTGATGCTAGCAGCCGTGCTCAGCCTCACGAGAGCGGAATAAGCCCTCGTGCATGGGACGCGCTGCGCACCGGCAGCTGTGACAGCGCTGTAAAGCGCGTCCTATAGTAAAGATATAAACAACCGTTTAAAGTACCGTTAGTTGAGACTAGCTGAGACGCCAGAAAGTCTGGTCGGTACCATTTTGAGTGTTTGTGCGTATGGCGCGTGCTTTGCTCGCCTTCCTAAGTGACACAAACGCACGTGCTGGGCTGCGGAGATCGTGCGCAGGGCTGTGAAAGTGTCAACAAATTTAGAATCGCCTCAAGGGTGGGCTGGCGTATCTAGAGTGTGCCGGCCACCTGACGAACGCGCATAACTCCGCACCGTTTGATGCTATTCGCATTAACGTAGATAATCATTCCCAAAGGATGGGTTCTGCTGATTGCGCTATTTTTTGTTTTTATTTGGCTGGTTTAGTAGTGTAAATGTAAGGATTTAGGAGTGATTTATTGTCGTTACTTTAGGTGTGAGTCTTTTGGGTCAAAAGTGATGAAGAAGAAGTATAAAGTCTTAGTTGATAGTCGGAAGGTGTTGAAGCGTATGTCGCTGTATCGGTTCCTCCCCGATCTGTGTTTCGTCCCTATCGTCTGGCTGACCGTTTATTTGTGACTTAGGGTTTATAATGTTTTTTTTAATTTTTTTTTAGCGATCGCAGCCCAAATCTTGGCTCAGTTTTTGCGTAAAAAGCTTCGAGGATTTGGGGCGGTCGCAGTAGTCTCGGGGTCAATGTTGCGCAACATGGTGGCAGCCAAGTTGGGGTAGAGGGCCTTGGCAAGTCGAAAAGTAATTACTTGTGTTCACCAGGCGATCACTTTTGCCTGGGAGCGGGATACCAGTTTATCGCTCTAATCCCCTCCACGCCGTTGAAGTATGTGCGAACTATGCCAAGAAATAGATACTGGAATGCGATCCTTCTGCGCACGAGAAGTAAAAACTGTAAGAAAATCTGCCGAAACCAAAATATCCTCGTCTGCGCTACATGCCGGACTTGCCGCCGAGCGAGTCCGGCAGGTCGGCAACACTGTGTCTTAAATGAACACAAAGAAGGGCGAAATGAGTAACCTTCAGCAGAGGCGTTTGATAACTTTAACTGATGTTCTTCAGTTGTGTACGCAGTGTGCGGTGAGAGTCGCGCTACATTTGTTTTTCAGCATCTTCAAGCCACATCACATGAAAGGCTAAACATTCCGTCGATGCCACGAGAGAGCTGCGTGCTTGTTCGAGACATCATTCACCCTGGTGAACTTTGTCTGCGAAAAATTTGTTTGTGAGCACCGAGATTCCCAACCCCGCAGGATCAGCTTATGTTTGGAAGATATGAGAGCAGCGTGGAAGATGGACAACTGGTACTACAACACTGAAGGCAATTTCGTCATTCAACCTGTGCCCGCGTCCTACCAAGCTGACTTGAAAAAAGAAGAAAAACGTTGGGCCCAGATTTTGCCTTCAGATATGGACAGTGTACTGCGAAACAGCGACTACACGCAGTACACTGTCGTTCCTCAAATATTTGACGTCGCCACAAAGGCTAATGACATTAAGACTGAGCCAGAACATTTTGATAGCTTGTTTCGTATTGCGCCCGGAAATATTCAGGCACTAATGAGCACCGGAGCACGCTGCCCAGCGTTCGTAGCAGCCGTGAACTGTTTAAAAGCACTGACAATCTTACTTGACCGCCCGAGATCAGGGAACTACTGCAGAAAAAGCTCGTAGAAATCTTTGCATGGTTCTCCGTTGGCGGCCCCAGGTAGTGCCATCCTTGGCATACGCGACATTGTTGAGTACGTGCTGGAAGTTGTAGATATTAACGATGCTGGTTCCGCGCTTCAGTCATCCTTGAACCCTGATCTCAGCAGCTGTTGCAGTAGAGGTCAAGTGACAGCCCATGCCTGCCTTTACATGGCAGGCTACACGCCACCAGAAAGTTCCCAAGAAAAACATTCCTGTCCAACCGTGTGACTCGCCTCTCGCAATCACAAGAAAAAAAGGTGGGTGCAGTGCGAACGAGTGAATTAACTTTATGCTCTGACAAAAGCGGTGTTTTATACCCGTGTACAAGTAGGTTCGCCAGGCTTACTTTTACTGCCAGAGAAGGTACCCGCTATTACTGTTAGCCAGTGGTGAACTTTACCGCTTTGGTGTGCATTTTGATTATGCAGTTCGTAAGCAGCTTCAAAACTGCAGGAAGTTGACTGCGAGGTGCACCAGAAAGACTCGAGGCGCAGGGTAAAAGGTTGTTTGCGTAACTTCGTGGTGACACGACTTCACTTTTTCGCAACGTCTTTGACAGACGGGGAGGGCTGACCGAGAGGCGGCAAAAAATTTTGAAAGGTAAGCCGGTACTGGCTCAGCTCTCGTTCTGGATGCGGGTTTTCTCTGGCTTGGTACAACTCTCAACTGCGATTAGATGTGTGGCCTCTGAACAGGAGCGCACAAATCCAGACATGTGTGGCGCATGAGCACGCTGCGCGCAGCAATGTCTGCTGCTTTTTGTTGAAAACAAATTACTCTATGCGCACTTAAGAACGCCTGGCGATTTTACTCGAGCTCCCGGTTGAAGAGCCAGAAAACAACGCACTCCGTTTGGGAAAAAACATGACAAAAAATCTCGGTGTCAAAACAAAGTTTGCTTTAGAAGCAAGTAGGGAATCCCGCTGGTTTGTACTCTGCACGCGATTTTGGACGCAGTAAGTAAAAGGAATCCCGTACATTCTATGGCGTGTTCCGCCGCATTTGTCTTCAATGATGCAGTCTGCCGACATGGTCCTTACTTTGCACATAACTGAAACGCGCGGGATTCATGGAGACTACCAAGTGCAAAGGAAAGCACTGTCGCAAAATACCAAATACAGATACACGCGATGGGATAGGGCGTTCAGCTGCCGCAGCGTATTTCTTTTAGAGCGGAGCTCTTTCAGGCGCCCGTTTCCGGCTTGAGCGGCGTCGCCGTCGGCGTTGGCGTAACCGCGCAAGGTTGCATGATGGGTAAATTTCCCTCTGAAAAAATTTCGCTGAATTTGGCGGAAATATTTCCCACCCGAATCTAGCGGAAAATTTTCCTCGCCTTCACGTTTGGCGGGGAAAAATTTCTTCGCTAAATTTAGTGAAAAATATTGCCCGCTAAGTTTAGCGAAAAAACTCCCCGCTGAATTTGGCGGAAAATTTTTTCCCGCTAAATCTAGTGGAAGAATTTTCCGCGACAAACCTAGCGCGGAAAATTTTCCCCGCTAAGTCTGGCGGAAAAAATTTCCCGCTATTTCTGGCGGAAAAACGTTTCCCGCTAGAGTTTAGCAGAAAAACTTCCCGCTAAATTTGGCAGAAAAATTTCCCTACATCTAGCGGAAGAGTTTCCCCGCCAAATTGAGCAGAAAAAGTTTCCTCTAAATGGGAGGCGATTAGGGAGAGGAGGAAGGGGCATAGCTTCCTCCGTGCAGCGTGCCCTCCTCCTCCTCCTCAGAGAGCTGCGCTCTAATTCGTCGTTACTTCGGGAGTTGTAAACGGCTTTCATTTTTTAAATGTAAATCACGAGATAGTTCATTTTCTCTGCTTTCTATAGACCTATTGCAGTATTACCCAAGCATCAAGGAGAATGCAGGGATTGGTGTTCCACGCGCCGCACGTGCTGGCGTCAGCAGTAGTAACTTTTCTAAAGCAAATACCTAAAACAAAATGGCATCTTGCACGCGCGTTCGTCAACGCTTTATTTTGGTTATTTACTTCGAATTCTTTATACGGGGAAGCCGTTGCGCGTTGCTGACGCGTGGAACACCGTAATCCCTGCATTCTCCTTGTTGCTTGGGTAATACAGCAAATGGTCTATTGCGTGACAACCCGTCAGTACATCGAACACGCCAAGAAAGGTCATTTTTCCTAAATGTGTGTATCATCGCTTTTACGGTATTCGCCATACAAGAGCGAAAATATGCACGCTGCGGTGGTCGATACCACCTCCGCGCGGCGGCGCCCAACTCGCCTGCCGCGCGCTGAGGCCCTCTACCGTTTTCATCGCAACTTTGTGCAGCCCTTCGCACTTCCCTTCCAGCCACCATAGTATGGCGCACCTGTGTTACCCGTCTCGGCCACTGGGGTGCAGGACCGCTGTCGCAAGGATGCACTGCGATAAGAAACCGGAAGCTGGAAACGTGTCCAAATTAAGAAGTTTTTGTTGTTCGGAACGACGTAAAATCCTTTCTTTGTGTTATATCTTTCTAAAATAAGTTCATGTAGCAATTTTTGATGATGTTTAGCAAGTTTCTTGTTGAAACTAAGTGTTTTTTCTCACTACTTAAAACTTGTATTAGTAAATCAAAGTTTATTATTTAGCATATTAGTGTGTTCCTTGTAATCCTTGACGTTCGCTGTGGCTGGTAGTTTATTCCCGGAGAAATATTTGTTCGTTTCTGCACCACCCTACCTTTAAGAACTTGTAAAATCCTTCGCTGAAGCACCCGGTATATAGAATATGCAACACTTTAGCTTGACAAGACATTGTATATTCGGTCGCTTGTTTTTTTACCTCTAATGCTGAGTTCCTTGTCGGAACCTCCATTTTGGCAGTTTTCGCGAGGACATCAAGGTTACGGGGTTATAAAATTACCGGAGCTCTATATCTGAATTTATGCTCACAGAAATGTTTACGTTCCCTTTTCTTCAAGTTCGTAGTATTTAGCTATAGAAAACTTGTTTTATCAACAGTAAGTGATGTGGTTTTATTCATGTATACATAATTTCCCAAATGAAACTCAAATTAACGTTTTGTACGGGGACTGATTAAGGATGAATGTAAATGAGAACCAATTTTATTCTAGAGAGTACGCGAGCATATCGAAACGTCACTTGAAATATATTTTTATATTTCTGATTATGACTTCTAACCGGTTATCTTGACTCTAACTTCCCTAACTGCCTCAAACGCACCTTTTCATATTAAGCATTAGATCAAAAAGATGAACATCAGTGCCGTTTTTTTGTTGGTTGCAGCGCGAAGTATATTAGTTTTACATTAGATTCAAACATTATGACGCTTGCAACATTTCAATGATTTAGAACTGAGATCTCCAAACCCCGACTCGCGGAGGTGACGCTTCCATATCCTGCACGTGGAAAGTCGCGGTCTTTTCAGTGACGCCCGGCCAGCTGCTACAAACGCTTAAATAAACGCGTGAAAAAAAATGAAAAAAGGGGGGAAAAAAGCGGAGCCGCGACGGGCTTCAACAGCACAAGCGAAGATATAAAAAAGGATGGAGAAATATCGTGCAGTAAAACACGGGTTCTCTGGCAATAGCATTTGTTGTACATTACCATCACCTGCATTACTATTCCTAGGTCCCCGTTTTCTGTCTGTGAAACTATGATTTGTGTCATAACTCTTGCATATCATCGTCATCAGATCTAGCACTCTCATTACTCTTATTTCCGTTATTATGCTAAAGTTCATGAGCGGTTGTGTTCATGCCTGGTAAGTTCTCTGGGTCACAATTGTTTTTTGTAATGTAATATTTAGCAACCCATTGAATTTAAAGCTTAACTATGTGTATAAGCATCCTTACATTTTTTGTCATTTTTGCTCTAGTTTTTTTTTATTTCAACGCCTATTCATGACGAAAATATTTCCTGGAGAAGGGAACAAGAGGGACAGGGGACCAACATAAATCTCTAAACACAGCTAGGTGACTAATGCGCGACCGAAGAAATCTGCCAGGTCCGCGTATCGATCTCGGGACCTCTCCATTTCCAGTGGGGGTCCCGGGTTCGATTCCCGGACCAGGCGGATTTTTTCAGTCGCGTACCAGTCACCTAGCTGTGTTTGGAGATTTATGTTGTTTTTTGTCTCTCTTGTTCCCCTTCTCCAGGAAATATTTTCGTCATTCTTGGCCAGCTGTCTTGCACATTTGCATTTGATTGCATTATAATCAGAGCCTATTCATCCTTACTTATTTAGTAGTTCCACGTTTATATAATCTTATCTATTTCACGGTCCTCGAGACTTCGACAGGCCCCCAGTTCGGCCCCTTAGACGAAACGTTTGAAGACCCCTGCTTTAGTATGACATGGTGTCTTAAAATGTATTTTTTAGACATAAGGTCTTGGTGTCTAGTATACTGAAAGCTAAATCCACCTTATTTTGACATACACGCTGTCCTCAAGACTGTCTATGACTACGAAATCAGTTTTTGAAGTACTTCTACATCTAAAACTTACTATTTCGGATAATAAAAATAATAACAAAGATGTGACGTTTTTAAAAGAAAGAACGTAGGTGTTAATAAAATGGCATGCTTTGGAATAACCCCGTGACATTCGGCTGGTAAAAAAAAGGTGAGATTATTGGTTGTATGATTGCCCAGGAAAAATAAAAGTACATTTAATTTAGGATTTTGGCAAATTTCATCGTAAAAGTGCCAGATGGGAGAATAGAAGAGTTCTAGCGTTTTCTTTTAAATAATCAGGTGGCTAAATAATATATATGCATTCGTACTGGTTTACCGCAAAACCATGTTCCCAAATTTATCCCATATAAACATCGGATAAAAAATATATATATATATATAATTGAAAATATGCAGATGAACGAACCGTACTTGATCGAATAAACCAGTTTTACGAAACCGCCGAAAGTCTAAATAAACGGCGGAACCAGGATTTGAACTCTGAGTCCTTACACTGTCCGCGCGAGTGTGCTAGCCACTCCATCACTCCACCTTGACACCCTGGTGTTTCCTATCTGTCATATTAATGCACAAGAAACAAAATGTATCCCAATCAGAGGTGAACTGGAAGCGCACGCCGTCGCGTGGAACGCGGTACGACACCTGTTGGCACATGGTCCGTGTTCGCTGTGCTCCAGAAATCCTCCCACTGTTTGTCTCGTCGCGTGTACATGTATTATTTCTGTTTATGAGCTTTAGAGACACGGTAGTATCATCTGCGAGAATCAAGAGCCACGTTTGAATATATCACGGGCACTTTTCATCATCGTACGTGGTCTCCCAATAGGAAATAATCGAAAATACGCAGATGAATAAATCGTTCTTGATCAATGAATCAGTTCACGAAGCTCCGAAAGTCATAAACGGCGGAGCCAGGATTTGAACTCTGGTTAAAGAGATATCAGTCTCGTATGTCTATTGAAAGAAAAAAAGACAAAGAAAAGATATCCGTCATGAGAAACAGAAACTGATATTGAAAATAAAGGATGTACAAGATCTCTCCTTTATAGCGGATCAAACGTCTCGCTGAAAATTTATGTTTTCAGAATGCTTCACCGTCCGTCTCCATAAATCTTCTGGTTTTCACGGATTGAAAAATAAATAAGAAAGCTCTTCCACCGCACAAATCCCTCTTCCTTTGCAGGTGTTTATTTTGTGAACTGTTTTTTCGAAATTCTTAGACGACGGCTCACCAAAGAATGAAAAAAAAAACGAATAATACAGAGAAAAAACAAGAGAAAAAGAAAGAGAGAGAGTTGTCTTGTTTTCGCTTCACAAGCATGAACACTCGTCATCCTGGCAGTTCGGGTAGAATACAGAAACCTAGAAAAAATATTAGATGGCTAGGGATTATGGGATTTATATACCTCCCCCCCCCCCCCCCCCTTTCCTCAGTTTCGCTGGGAAGGGCCAGGAACCCAGAGAAAGAATGGAAGAACCAAAGACCTTGACATGCGTGGCGAATTTCATCGGAACAAAAAGAAACAAACAAAGAGTAAAACCATAAACGCACTTAGGTCACAGAAAAAGAGGAAGGAAACAGGGACTTTCAGTACGAACATCCAGTGTATCGTGTTCGTCAGTGGACGTTTCAAGTGCAACGGGATGTTGGAAATATGAAAGCAATGTTAGCGTTTTGTGAGTTTTGGTAAACACCCTTCGCCGAAACCTCAACGTTGCAATTGTGTAAAAGTTGAAGAAAAATTGCTTTCGGATTTTGTGTTTACGATGTATCTGCAGTCTCAAGATGTAATACTTTCAAGTTTTAAAATGTCAGTTCTCTACAGTTGATATACCATTGCACTCTAAAGTGAAATATTTATTACTTTAGCCATTCCAACATTCAAAGAAAGGCTTGCTTACAGCCCATTGTTATTTTGGTGTCTAGTAGAGGTATTAATGTAGCTAGCATATGAAGCTGTGAAGTCATCTTTCTACAAAACTAAATGAAAAAAAAAGAAAAGAAAATAAGTGAGTAAATCATATTACAATCTGGTTTTTGCGAACATTAATAAATGCATAGTTGGAACGCTTTCCATTTTGAGATTCATAGCTGCATCACTGGAACCCGCCAAGACATTTCAACTCGTTTTGAACCACAACGGCAAGACTTTTGTTCCGCTTGAAAAGTCAAAGTAATTAAAATGTTTAATGAACGTACTCTCGCATTTGGCTGCAATTTGTGTGACAAAGTGCGCCTTATATTTAGCGCGCATCCACAACAGTGTTTCAGAAACATGTTTAAGATTTCGTTTAAACGAGATTTAGTTTAGTACATCATAGAATGATACTGTAAAAATAAATAAACTGCGCAAAGGACGAGGACAGATGTAGAAACGATTAAGACACACGGAGCGCTCCGTGTGTCTTAATCGTTTCTACATCTGTCCTCGTCCTTTGTGCAGTTTATTTATTTTTACAAATCATGAACCAACTAGCCCGCCAAAAGGTGTTACTTGAATGATACTGTTTTATTGTTTTAGCGTTTCATTCTGCTTCAATAATCGCACTTAAAAAGGAAACCTTTTTGGATGATCCTCTTAGACACAGCCAGTATGAGTAGTTTTTGTTTTGTTTTTTTCAATGACCAACGGACCGACGCAAAATTATTCAGAATATTGATCCCATTAAAAGTGAATGTCTTGACAGTCAAGAATTGATTTCGGGAAGTTGGTTGAGCTAATTGCAAAAAATGTTGTTTTTTTCCTTCATAATTTTTATCTGTATCTAGTGTGGCTAAACTTTAATTTCTAGTCCTCAGTATTAAAAACCCCCTCCTAAAAAAATAAATATATATTGCAAAGACGTGTGGCAAATACATGAGACAATTTATTCTACTGTATAAAAATAACTTCGCTAGAACATGAAATGTGTTTTTAAGGGTGAATCAAAATCAATCGGATGGAAACACGATAAGAATAAGAAACATGAGTTGAAAGTGGAAACACCCGTATTTGCGCACAACGCATACATCTTACGGGAGTTGCATGGGTAGCTCATGTCTAGTAAAGTTTATACTTCCTACCGACGGTTGCATTAGACACTTTAAAAAACTTAAACAACGCAGTTCGAAACACTAAAAAACTATGCGTCCCAGAGGCGTGGAAGAAAGCAGTGCTTTCTGAAACACTCCATCTACTAATTCCAAAATGTACTGCAGTGTTTTTCTTCGGTCGAAAAATAAATAGGAAGAGAAAGAGAAAATAAAATTTTCAAACACATATTAAAAAAAGGAGACGACGTACGAAAAAGGAGACAAGCAATAAAACGTCACAAACGCAGCTACTACATTTTATAGTTAAATAGCTACATTTGAGACGTTTTATGTTTATTCCCTTCCTCGTCCGTTGTCTCAAGTTTTTCACGAATGAGTAACAGAAACATGCTCGTTTCTCTAGTTATTCTCTCTTCAAACCTATGGGAGTCCAAGATATATGCGCGGCAATAACATCACGAGTGCGTTCATGCACTCTGCTTTACATGTTTAACTACCTGCAAACCCTGAAGCGGCAGATCTTCTTAGGGACCCATCATATTTAAATATATATATTTTCTTACTTGGCACATAACTTACAAGTTGATGATTTCTTGTAAATTTTCTAATGCTTCTGCTTAGAATAAGCCGTAGACAAGTACTTGCCACTCATGTTCAAATTTTTCTCTTAGTAATTTATTGTGATGATATACGATATCATGTTTGAATCTCGAGCACACGACTAAAGTGAACTAAAGTAATGTCAGTATAAAATAAATAAATAAAGCATACTGCCTGTTTAATCAAGATATACCTTCTTCATTACCGTTATTGTTATTTTGAGTTATCGAGCATATTTAAGTCTTATGCAAGCGACTTCTATACATTTACATAATTACAACGCTATTTTATTTAAAAAAATGTGGCACCACAATCAGGATTCCTGTTTGTTTCATCGTGCTAAAAAGGCAAGCAATCAACATAAAAGCGATGTTTATTCCGGAGAAATAACACAATTTAGAGGGAACGGCTAGAGCTATGTTTACCTAACTTAATTCTGCGCGCTTCCCAGATGACTTTTCGTTTTTCTTGCGTACACGCAACATGTGTTTACACTGTCGCGGGTTGGTATTAGGGGATACGTATGACGCAACAATTTAGCTGTCGTGGCACCTGGTCTGCCTGAGTTTGTGTTTTCACCTTGGTCTTTTATGAAGGAACCGTGTCTTCGGCATTTTCGAGAGATTACCCCGAACAAGTTATGGAATGACGAAAGAAGCGATGCTGTTGATTAAAAGCGATTCGTTCCATCCATTAAAAACAATTATGATTGGCAATTTCAATCCTAAGGAAGGATTGAATTGATTTGCTTTTTCAAACACCTTGTATTGTTTTCGCACAGTGCAGGCCCAGGTCAGGATATCTAAAATTGAGTTAAGCGTATGGTGGAACCACTCAACGTGAATACTTTTGCTTTCAAGTAGTATACTAAAACACTTCGAGCTAAAGCCTGGTTAAATGAAAAAGGTATCCCCGTAGCTCGGTCGGAAAACTGTATACTGTGCAGAAAGCAGAAAACGGTGGATCAGGTTTTCGTAGACTGTTAGTACGCGGTCTTCTTTTGGAACGTCCTGCAAGGGACCCTCCGAAAGGACTTTTCATTAACGCCCTCTGGCATATTTTTTGAGTGGTAGCAGCGAAAAATGACATACCTACGACCAGGGTTGGGCAGAAATACTCAAAAATGTATTTGGAAATACAAATACTGGGATACATTAAAATAGTAGCTAAAATACTGATACTAGAATATATCTGCAAAAATGTATCGCGATACGTATCGGAAATACATTTGAAATAGAGCCAAAAAGTATTTAGAAATACAAATACAGGAATACATTTTACGGAGGGCAGAAATACAAATACAGAAATACTGATACTGAAATACATTTTTTACATTTGTTTGAGACGCCAACTGAGATGAAGCTTGAAGTGGAAGTTTTTGATCCCGAAATTACTTTCCCGTAGGCTTGGCACTTTGCCTTGAAGGTAGTGGTTTCGGACAACAAGAAATCTTCAATGGGTTCAAAAAAAAAAAAGAAACGTTCCATCAAGGACTTACCGCGGTCCCTTCCCTGACATCCTGTCTGTCCTCTGAAAAGATTCTGTTACCCTAAATCCTATCAAAACGTCACCATGTCCCTGCCCCATAAGGAGGCCGTTGTCAACATTGATCACATGGCGTCACGGTGGAATGAACTGGTATTATTTATCTGTAGGTGTGGCCTTGAACACGGAACTTTACCACGCTGTTGTATGAAAGGACAATACCTACTTTCGTTGTAGGTTACCTCGTTGAAGATCGTACAGGCAGTGTCATTTGGAATTTTCGAGAATAGCGGACCACCTGAAGCATCCTGGAACACATGTCTTATCTTTTGTTACGGTTGAAAGAACGATACGGTGGCATCCCTGTTATGAGGTCCTTCCTGCCCACCCTCCGCCACCGACGCATGGATTGCAGTCCTCAAGTTTCGCCTAGCATCATCCAAACAGCGACCTCGTGGATTGCGCCCTGATATTGCCAACACAGGTGCGGGCTCTCCGAGAAGCAGCGCGCTCGAGACGAGTCGCCGGTGTTTTAAGTCAACCACCGCCATGCCCGTGCTGCAACGGACTGTGACTCAGCTTTGCCGGCTGGGTGTACTGTGTATGCTAAGGCAAGAGAGACGTTCATAAGCGGGCATTAGATGCCAGCAAACAATGACTCTAGAAATCTCTCTAAGGACCTGTGGCAGAAAATGCTCTGACTCCACTCCTGGCACGCCACCTGGTTCGAGTCCCCGACTACGCAGCACTTCTCAGAAGAGAGAACAGGACGCATAGAAAAGTAGTTTGGAGAATCGGAAGGAACCTTGGTTAGCATAGTAACAATGCCCCAGCGCCTCCTTGACCGCAATGCCCTGAGAAGTAAAAAAAAAAAAAACGTTCCTGCTTCGATTTTTTTTTCGGGGGGTGGGGGGAGGGAGTATTGCTCAAGAAATGTAACGAAATACTTTTCATCCTGATTGTATCGCAATACAAAAAAACGTTCAAAATGTATTTCGATACAGGAATACAGATACTGGTGAAAAAAATGTATCGCGATACAGAAATACAGATACAAAAAGTATTTCTGAAATACTATCGCGATACATTTGTATCGCGATACTGCCCAACCCTGCCTACGACATCATCCTACTGCTGAGCCTGCACAGCACATGGCGTGCCGCATGGCTGTGCGCCGCGCAGATATCGATATTCGCCCCTTGCGTAAGTATTATGTTGAACAAGCGTGTCTCTGAAGGAATTCTACAAGGAGCCACAACCTATACACTTGAGTAGCTGCCGCTTTTGAGGTGTTGTCTACCCTCAAAGACGTGTAGCATGTTCGACCTTAGCCAAGATGGCTGATGTCGTTTAGTGTTTCATTGCGATTGTGTGTCACTGCCTTGTGTCATCGTCCAAATAAAAGAAAAAACAAATTAATCCGCGTGAGTGGCGGCGTTTGCCACGTATGCAGCTGTCACGCAGAAAAATTGGGTTCCAATCCCGCTCTTTTGAGATCCTTATTTAATTAATTATTTACTCTTCCAAGAAAGAAGCTGTAGCATAGTGATAAGCTGGGCGAGAAAGTACTACCTGAATATAATAAAAAAATAGTGCTTGTCTGTCTTCTGTGTTCGGTTATTGTCCCTGTCCTCGCCTCTTCTTGTGCCCTATTTTTTTATCATGTCCTAACAAATTCCTGCTCATTCACGGCTGTTATTGAGTGTTCTTGTTCAGAACGTTCCTGAACCTGCCGCGTGTATTAAAGTACCGGTAACGCGCTGCCTAGGGTCTAGCACCTTCCGTCGCCAACGCAAGACGCGTGGCAGCTTTCTTCTTAAGTTTGTACGTGAAAGTTCACCTCATTAAACGCTAATTGTTGGTTCTATATTCATCTGCATTTTTTTATTGGAGGCACTATTGCACCAGGCGAAAAGTTGATATCAATCAACGCATAAAAAGTTATGTGCTTGGAATACATAAGCTGGCAATCCATCTTTAGGTACGTCTTGTACGGAATCAACCATTAATGATAGTATGTGTTTTATGCTTATACTCACTGACATTACAGCTACATCTAAAAGTACCTAAGTATATCGCCCACCAAGTCAACTATAACAACTATAGAAATGCATGCAATGATTTCTGCAAAATTGTTTAGAAGTTCCGATGTTATTCCTTTGATCGTGTTATTGCCGTGGAATGGAAAGGAAGAATGCTAAAGTTGTCAGTATGTTGAAACTGCCAGACACTCTTTCACTCATCCTTTTTTAAATTTGAACTAAGTTTTTATTTTACATGGCACACATTCCGCTCTGGAGGGCATTTGCGTACGTCATAAAAGGTAAAGATGAATACGCCAGGTGTTGCCAGATAAGTCAAAGTAGAAGCGCCTGTCAAAAATTTCTCGCCATGAAAGTTTATTAGATATAAAGCAATTCAGGAAATACTGATGTGCAGAGTACTACACTGATTATATTTTCTAATGGCTATCATTTATATACCGTTCTATAAAAAATTTTTGATTTTATTTTTGTCGTGCCACCCATTACGTATATGAGGTATTTTTAAAAGAAAATGTGTCTGCCACTGAAAAAGCATAGCTTAGTTGAGTGAAAGCTCTGTTCGCAGGTTTGTACATGATCTTTTCTCCGCACCCGTTAAGAGGAAAGGGAGCATTACCCGCATCCGACGGTTTACGTTAGCTTTCTTCTATAGAGCTTTTCTCCTACCGGCCACTTCCACACATATTATGGGTTAAGCTCGCACAGCGATAAGCACGAGCAAAGACAAAGCATGGCGGTCGTGTCCCTGCATACTCCAAAAGAAATCAATACGCATCGCGGCCTTGATTCCAGACACGAGATGGGTAATACGAAGTCGTCTCCGTGCACATACTTTGGCAGCTGGTGTCTTGTTCACCGAGCGATGTGGGCAGTGAACATTGCAGCGCTCGACGAGGGATCCTAGTCTCGCCACCCGCAAGCCTTTTTCTCCTTTCCCTACTTCTTTTCGCCCCGACGCACCGCTAGGGGTCGTCTTAGTCCTGTGCAGCTGACATTTCTGATGGCGTATCGAACATCACCTAGCCTTGGAAATCACATTTGGGGTTAATCGTTTCCTTCGCGAGCGTTGGAGGCTTCCATTCAGTATCGAAATGTGCTGGCAGGTTTTTGTTTATGTTTGTTTTCCTGTTGACCGACTTATGTTTTACTTTCAAGATCAAGCGGACGCCATAAAAAGAACAATAAAGCAAGCGGCTTAATGGCGAAGGCAAATGGTCCGAAGAAGCAGACGACGCTGTGACCTTGCCACCTGGGAATAAAAAAACAAAAATAGAAAACACAAAAAACAGCACAGGATGAAGAAGATAGGAAGTGGCGCAAAGCGGCGTACTTGTTTGGAGGTTTTAGCGTCTCTCAGGTACATGTTACCTTAAAAAAAATACTACAAGGAAATTTCGGCGCTTATTTCTTGGTCTATTCGTGTTCAATGGAGCATTATCACATCAGACACACCACGCTGTTGTTGAAAAAAACACGAAAAGCAATTTCAAAAAGAATTAAACGATTAGCACAAAGCACCTAGTGAATGTCGCTAACGCCTCGTTTGTAATACCGGCCGTCTAGGAACCTTGACAGGTAGTGACGATCACTGTCCTCGCCTCCGGCCACGACGAGAGAAAAGGGGAGGAAGGAACTGCCCTCTCCCTGAGACTCTTTTTTCTGTGTACCAGAAGCAGTCTTGGGTAGTAACGCGTTACTAGTAACGCGTTACTAGTAACGAGTTACTTTTTAAAAATGTAACTTGTAACTGTAACGAGTTACTTTTTTTCTGAGGTAACGATGAAAGTAACGACGTTACTTTCGTCGTTACTTTTCAGCATTTTATGAATAACATATCACTGAACGAGTACTATTTGGCTACATCTTGCACTTTCCAAATCGTCTGTTCCGACATTTCGAGTGTCAAATTGGCCTTGCACAAAGTTGTGAATACGTTCTTTGTCGCGAGTCACGACCCGAATATAGACATGTGTAGATTTGATAAAAAAATCTAGTTATCTTTACGCACGCGCTTGTATTTTATGACTGAACACTTACATCTTAGTGTTTTGAAACACTATCTATGTTGTGGTCTTTTTCTTATGTGCAAACGCTTTTTAATCGGGTGAATAAACCGTGAAACAACAATACACGCGGAGGGCACTGCGCATGTTTCGCATTTTGATTTGCGCCACTACTCTGGCGTGGAAACTTTCAAACACCAATCTCGAGAAGCAACTGCTGCTAAGTTACAATATTTTTTTTTTTTTTATTCAGAGATTACCCCGCAGTGCCCGAGGGCGTTACAGCAGGGGGTTACAGTGCTGAAAAAAACACATCTTCGTTTTCACTGCACACTTGCAGCTCAGACAGCCCATTCCACTCTCGTATCGTTTTAACAAAAAAGGAGTTGGCGTACATGCTCGTCCTGGCGTGGTACTCTCTAATTTTGAAGGCATGATCGTTCCGTTTAGAAATGTAATATGGTTCTTTTAAGTAAGTTTCACTATTAATTCCAGTTTTATTTTTAAATATCAGAAACAGAAACTTTAGACACAATTTTTTACGGCGGGCTGAGAGAGGTTCCCAATTTAGTTCAGTCTTCATTTGAGTACAGCTGTCTCTCCGCCCGTACCGTCCCAGAACAAACCTAGCAGCTCTATTTTGAATTTTTTCAAGTTTGTCTATTAATGTCTTTTGTTCCGGGTCCCAGACGGCACAGGCATATTCCAAAATTGGTCTAACACATGTTAAATACGCTGTTTCCTTTAAGTTAGGGAGTGAACATTTTAGGCTTCGTTGAATAAAGTTCAGTGCCCTGCCAGCCTTTACAATCACGTCATCCACATGTGAATTCCACGAACAGTCAGTTGATATCGTAACACCTAAGTATTTATACTTATTTTCCTTGTTTACTATATCGTTATTTATGTAATACTGGGTTTCAATTTTCTTCTTCTTTTTAGTAAAACATAAATGCACACACTTTTTGGGATTTAAAGTCATTTTCCATGTAGAGCACCACGTAGTAATGCACTCTAAATCTATTTGTAACAGGGTGGCATCATCTTTGTTACTAATTTTTCTGTAAACCACGCAATCATCGGCAAACAACCGAACACAAGATGAAATACCCAAGGAAATATCATTGATATATATTAAAAATAAAAGCGGCCCTAAGACAGAGCCCTGTGGGACCCCCGATGTAACATTAACGTATGCCGAACTTTTACCATTCACTAATACACACTGACAACGCTCTAGTAAATAATTTTCAATCCATCTTAGTACCGTCAAGTCTATATTTAACATCTTAAGTTTATTTAGCAGAAGTGAATGCGAAACGGTATCGAAAGCTTTGCGAAAATCTAGGAATATACAATCTGTTTGGCCTCCCTCATCAACATCAGATGACAAATCATGATAAAATTCGGCAAGTTGCGTGGTGCAAGATAAGCCTTTACGGAAACCATGCTGTTCTTTAGATAATAGATTGTTCTTTGTCATATGATTTATTATTTCAGTGTATAAAATATGTTCTATGACCTTGCATGAGATTGAGGTTAGTGAAATAGGCCTGTAGTTTTCGACATCTTTCCTAGAACCACCTTTGTGAATAGGAACTATGTGAGCAGTCTTCCAGTCGTTTGGCAAGAGACCCACAGATAACGACTTCTCATAGATTAAATAAAGGTAGAGTGAAACCGGATGAGCACAGCGCTTAAGCACACGAGGAGATATGCCATCTGGGCCATTAGCCTTAGTTTCGTCAATACTCTTTAGTAGCACTTCGATACCACTCACGCTTAGTTCCACTGTCTGCATTATTGGGACAGTGCTCACGGGTGAAAAACAATTACAGTGGTATTTGGGTAAGAAAACAGATTGAAAGTAATTATTTAGACACGAAGCTTTTTCTGCATCATCTACAATTACCTGCTGGTTATAGGTAATTTCGTTTATTCCTGCAAAATTTGTGCCGCATCCCTTTAAGTATTGCCAAAACATTTTAGAATTTGTTTTCATCCTATCATTTAGTCTACAAAAATAATTTTCCTTAGCACTTTTTATATTCAACTTGTATTCCCGAGTCACCTCAGCAAGTTTCTCTAAGTGATTGTTACTTTTGGTTTTTTTAAATCTAACAAATGCTCGCCTACGTTTTTTAATTATTCCAAGGACACGTGAAGTCACCCATGGTTTTTTTCGTTTTTTCAACTTTGCCGAATCTATGCTTGGGATATACTTATTCGTAAGTTCAAGTAACTTCTTTTTAAAAAGCGACCATAATGCGTGGATATCATAATCCTCAGACAGACACTCAAAAACAGGTAAGTGGTCAAGAAGTTCACTGGAAATACCACAGTAATCACCTTTCTCATAGAAAAAGACTCTTCTTGATGCACACGACTTCGACCGATTAGTTTTAGTGTTTATGCCTGCAACGACCGCGAGATGATCACTAATACCCGGAATGACGTCTACCGAACTAACGAGATTTGGTGAGCTACAAAAAAAGAGGTCTAGAATACTATTATCCCGAGTTGGCTCTTTCACGTACTGTAACAATCCGAAAGTGTCCGATATGCTTTTCATTTCAAGGTTGACGCGACTATTAACCTTATTTACACAAGTGCCGTCTTGCCAGTCAAGGTCTGGCAAGTTAAAATCTCCCGCTAAAAAAATAGTTCGGCCAGAGGCCTCAGAGACAATATCGTACAGTAGTTGCAATGTACTGAAATCTGAGTTTGGTGGTCTGTAAAACGCCCCAACAACACACGAAGAATGATCAGTTAAAGTGACTGTGCACCAGATTGACTCGACGGCGTCGTGACCAAGATCGAGTACAGATGACGTTAGTGAAGAATGAATTAGCAAAAAGACCCCTCCACCGAGGCGGGGCCTATCCTTCCGATAAGCAATAAATTCCTTCGGAAATACTTCACTATCGCTGATAGAGGGATTTAGCCAAGATTCAGTACCAAAGACAATATCAGCCTTGACAGACGCGATTAATCCTGCAAATTCATCCACTTTATTTACTATACTTCTGCAATTTACAAGAACAGCAACCAAATCACGACGGACTGTTTCCGTTTTTTTGGCGGGGCGTCAATGTTTTGGGACAGAAACAACTTCTTCTCTTTCTTTGTCCCAAGTGAAAACCTTTCCATTGATAATTAGTTTGTCAAAATTTAATTTTACCTGATTGTCTCTATCTGTCTTTTTAATTTTTGCGAATTCCCATAGTCGCCTGCGGATGTAAAATATGAAGTAAAAAGCGGACTTTTTTTATTTTATGCAATAAAACTTTGTGAAGGGCGTTTTCTAGTTTTTCCTAACTTTTTTGTGTTATAGAAAAGTAACTGAAAAATAACGTCGTTACTTTTTAAATGTAACTGTAACTGTAACGAGTTACTCCTTTGTTGCGGTAACTGTAACGGTAACTTCGCTACTTTTTTCTGAAAGTAACTGTAACTGTAACGAATTACTTTTTAAAAAGTAACTTACCCAAGACTGACCAGAAGTTGCTATTGTCCCTCCACAAGATTATAGAAGATTTACCCGCCACTCAAAATTCATACAAAGACAGCTTTGGGGTTACTTGAGGTGGCCCGATCGCTGGTGTGTTTCGGCTGCTTTCAGAGGATGCTACAAGCAGGGTTACTAGGTTGGGCTACGAATAGCCAAATTGGGCTACTTTGTAATGCATTTGGCGTCAAAATATGGTGGTTCGCTATGTGGCGATTTTTGGGCCATTTCAAACTCTAACGCGGCAATTGTTTTCTGCTTGGTTTAGAGGAGATGTACAAAAGATACTCCAACATGGACACAAAGCCACAATCCACGCTTCCCGGATTCCAGATTTCAAACAATTTCGATGTGAAGATGCGTTAACGTGACGCCGCTCGGAAGACATCGGTTTTGAGTTCATTGTGGCTTATCATATGCTCCCAAGTTTTTTATTCTTCCTACTGGCGTCTCTTAATTCCTCAAGTTTCCCATCACCCTCTCTGACCATCTTCCCACAGGAGGTACCTCTTCCGAGAAAAAATGACACTAAAATCAACTCAAGATAGCCAGCCTTATTTGATGTCGTCCGGAAACGCGTGCTGTACCGGATATAACACTGAAGACTTCTCCGCGAATTATGGAAGTTTCACAATTAGCCATAACAAAAGACAACAGGTTTAGAACAACAAATATTCTGAGCATGGCCGAGTTCGAAGTGCGCGAGCAGTCATGTTTCCGTTGCTATCGGAGCTTGCAATTGCGCTCATGACACCATTGATCTCTATTGTAGTCCTGACATTGCCCATGGGCCATGTCGAATGCCTCCGTGGAGAGGGTATTCAGTTGCGTGTCCTTCACAAAGTCACAACTAAGGAACAAGATGTCCCTTCCAACTCTTCAAAACATCCTCTACGTAAAGTTTGCTTTGCTTGGGAAGAATGAGAGCTGTAAGGGCTTCAACCCTACTGAAGAATGTTTTTCACGTTTTAACACGGAAATCATGTATGAGGCAAAGCCGAGCACAAGCGAGGGTTTCATGACTATGTGGCTGTAAAAATACGTGTGGAAAATTGTGGTACTTTTTTGTGTTTGAAATAAAACATTTTCGATACATTTCAAGATGTCACAGATCTTGCAAGCTGCTCCTAACCCTATATATGCAGGCGAAGTACCTTCGCCTTGAGCTCATACAATCGAACGCACAAGTTTTGGGCTCTGCATATACCTTAAAAAGGGAGGGGGGTGCACTTGTAAAGTAAGGAACAGAAAACCGATTTCGCCTGCGTGTCCTAGTTGTTGAGTAAAAAAAAAAGAAATATAAAAATTGGACATTTCTGGCAACCCTCAACTCAGTCCCAGTCTTCAGGGTCCCACATGGTCCCACACCTAGTGACGTAATTAGGGGTACCGTGTAGGTTCCCGTGTGTTCTCTCGGAGGACGCTTCCTTTCCCTCTCTCTGCGTACATAAGCGGGCGTTATGCAGCAGCTTAGAGCCGAGCGAGGACACGTAAGCTTCTCGCCATAGTTCCTTCGGCAGCCATTCGTGGCTGCAGGTGGGAAAAGAGCTCGACTTTTGCTTCACGATTATGCCGTGGAATCGTGACATTTTTTAATCAAGATGTTTTCGCTATCCGTCGGGACACGGTAAACAACGTAAAAATGACAAGAGAGAAATTATTTTAACCTTAAAATCGTTGCACCCCCCCCCTTTATATGTGGCTACTTTTGGGCTATATAAATCTCTTGCATTTGACTATTTTTGGGCTACACCGTCTGGCATTTGGCGTTCTAAGCAAGAACCTGCCTGGCAACCCTGGCTACGAGCCATCGGAGCCTATCCAAAGATGTGTGAACGTCATGTGACCTTGGAGAGGGGGCACAGCGACGCGCGGAAAGCGTATCACGGGCTACGTCCACAGAGCGGGATTAGCTGGGATAGCTCGCAGCGTTCGCTGCGTCCGGACGTAAGGTGCCGTGACAAACTACGTCACGATTGCGGCGGATGTGACGTGATCTTCGGTGGCTGCTCTCCAAGCGTTTGCTAAAGTGGACAATTTATAACGAAAAATACCGCCACCAAGTTCAAAATACAAACGTGGTATTGTAATTGATGGATATTGAGGATCATATTCAGCCAATTTGTGAATACGACGGGTATATTTCAAATTCCGTAGAAGTATTTCTTAACGCTCGCCTTTAAGTCTCGAAGGAGAAAACGTCAAGGGTGAAAATAAATTAGACTGACACCGTACAGTAGCTACTCCCCTTGCTTGGTGCTCATGTTGCAGATGAAACGGCCGACAATTTTGTTGTTAGTTACCTTGCTGATAGTTGGCGTACATTCGAGATATATGGGATTAGGGAAGTCCAAGTTTTGGACGCTTTACCGGGTGAGTAAATATGCTCTTTGACGCATGCTGCACTTTTTGTGACTCACGCATTGGCCCAAGGGAAGTACTCCTCGCTTATTCTCTCATCTAGATTGACCCAAGGAAACTGGATTATTTCATTGCGTCTTTACCTGGTTCTTCTCGCCCCAGTTAATTTAAAGGAAATTACGATTTCAGTTTGGGATATTTAGAAAGTAAGTGCCTCTTTAATGACACATTTTGCTTGGAATATAGATGGAATTACTGTCTCGCCTACTTAAAGCTTTTTTCAGCTTTTCTTACATGATTGATATGGCAACAGTGCTTAGCATAAATTGTACCGCAATGAGAAAACAAAACTTACCTTCATGGAGCACGCATTTACACCTTTCTAGGGTGATAACAAAATTCAACTATAGTCACTATTATCTTAAGAAACGCGGAGCATGGCTTATCATATCAACGCTCCTTACTTCGCTACTGGTTCTTTGTCGCTCGTATTTAATAATGCCACGCCCTCACTGGCTGTGGAACAGTAATATGGTGCTTGGGACTCTTCCCGACCTGCAATTCTTAAGCTGCCAATGACAAGAAAAAGAACCTGAGCGGTTGATAAATGTGAACTTAGCAACAACTTAGACACCGGTAAAGTGTTGAGCTGGGCTACTTAGTACTCAGAAGGCACATTGAAAATTATTAACATATTTTTGTTACTTCCGCGGGCTCGAGAACGGACTGCTCGTGCGGCGTCCCTCTCCACGCTCTAGCGTTATGGCTACAGAGTTGCTTTGACCTATTTGCAAGATATTTCTTTGCTCTGACGCTAATAATTATCCTTTGTGTTTGATGCGTTCATTTTATTTTCAAACAAAGCATACCAATTACCCGATAGCAAGATTTGAAGATGGATGAGTCGGGGCATGATCAGAGAAATAAAGACAGCGCAAAAACAAACACAAAGACAGTTGGAAGGCACAGACAAACACAGCGCCGCTTGATAACATTGGTAGGGCGGTTACTTTTTTCTGGCAGCATATCCAGAATGGAGTGCTTTACATGTCTTTAGGGCGATGGAATTGGTGTAGATGTCCTGGTGAGATTGATTTGAGAAACGTGGATATGAGCGCAATGAAAAGGAAATATAACTCACAGCTTTATACAGTTCTATACTTTTTTGTTGGGCGCTTTACTGTATTTCTCAAGTTCATTTCATCAGGACATCGTCTACGTCATTTTTATCGCCAAAGCGACATGTGAAGCACGACACTTTTAATCTGCTGCCAAAAAAATAACTATCCTTCTGAAGGTGTGGACAATCCTGTACGCGTTATTGAAAAAAAAATGTAACCGATTACAATTACACTTACTTTATTGAAAATGTAACTGATATTAGTAATCAATCACTGCCTCACAAAAGTAATTAAATATTGCCAGAAAGGAATTGATCACTTTTCATGTTACATTCGTAAACTTTTTGTTCCAAAGTCAAAAATGCGTACATACGTTCAAAGTGGCCACATTTGAACAGAGGATTAGGGACTACCGAAGCGTAGGGAAGAGTTTCCATTGGATGACTCCAGAGAGAGCACGTTACTTTCCTTGTGAGCACATTGAGAACAAAATAACCTACCTATTGATAACATAATTCGTCAGGTCCTTTAGTAATAGAGATAGACATACAAAGAGAGAGACAGAAAAAGAGGTAAGTGTAGATAAACAACCTCATGCTTGACTCATAAAAACACCCATCTTGTAAACAAAAATCGTAGATAAAAAGACCTTTTGTTTTTAGTATGTTCTGTAGACTTTTTTTACAAAAGCGCCTCCATCTTGAATTGCCGTCGCTTCTAGTATAGGCAAAAACATTGTTTTGCCGTAATTGTTTTTTTTTTACCTGGAATACAATAATTTTAGGAATCCTTTTCAGTCTTTGCTGAAACATCCGGCATATTTATAATGCTTTCGGCTTAGTTTTCAATTTAAAAATAAAAACATAGGTAAAAAGGAATGTACTCTCTAACTGTAGAGCAACAGTTACGCATTTCGATGCCCGTATAAAGTAGACCGAGTGTTCGATAAAAAATTCTGTCCTCATTCTGAAATTTAGAAGGATAATCATGTGTGACCTGAGAGACACCATTATTCTCATAAATTTCTGTGTGTGCTTTACCTCTCTGTATGCACACGTAACAGCGCCTTGTGGACACAGCAGCGGATTCTACAGCAATAAATACGTTGCGTCTATAAATACAAACGTATGATTGTTAGTGATAGTAAGATCGTCATTATTAGTATTAGGCAAAGTAAGGTCAACACAGCCCTTCTTTTATAGTCTTCGTTATAGTGCGCGAGCTATTTTCGTAATGTTCCTATGGTGTCGGTCAGTTCCACTTGCAACCGTGCACCAATATCACCTGGAAGAAAAAGAATGCGCATTGCGTCGTCTTTAGTGAATCACCGACCTGCCTTTAGCGGCAAATACGCCGTAGTTCGATAAGAGTAGGCGCAGGTGACAGACATTTGGGGTGTATAAAAGATGATATAGATCAAGATAAGCAATTTGCAAACATAAATTCCCCCCTAAAAAAAATACACAGTTCAAAGTTTTTTTGTTTTTTTTTTCGCCGGGTGGCATTAGCCAGCAGGACAACCCGATGGCGAATTCTCGTTTGATGCGTTCTCGACCGTATAAAAATATTGAAATATTCATTTTTTAGCTTCAAGAGAGAGTTCACTACACTTATTTGACATGCATAAAACGCTCGCTCTACGAAGATTTCTGAAGGCCGGTGTCGGCATTTATTGAGACGTAGGGTTCGCGAATCTTCCTTAGAGGGGACAAGAGAACCTCGCGTTCATTACGCAATGGCTTCTGCTGCCCCGTTTCAGTTTATGGATACATCGATGCTCTTTGGTCCAAGTGCACGTGGGGAGGAAGGTCATTTCGACGGAGTCCCAATTACTTAGAGTACGTCCTTTGTGTAAGTCACACGACGCTCTCGTGAGCTTTGTTTGCAGCAAGCTTTTCTTCCTTCTCAGCCGAAGACCCGGTCAAAAATCAAGGACTACTCTCGTGTCGTTTGTTGTATCCGTAGACTTTTTTTTTATTTTTGCACGCGAGGTAATAATTCTAATATTTGACCCTTAACTCATGAAGTGTTTTCTTACTAAAGCTGCGGCAGTGTTGGTCAGCTGCCAAGTCTATTTCGGCTCTCTCTCCAGCTTCTTCGCCGCAGCGCGCACAATACTTAAGTCTTAGCTCGGCTTGGCTGTGAGGTGTTCAATGGCTGTGATGATTTTAAAGAAAGCAGTTCATGCAAGGATTTTTAATCCGCTTGTGACCGCTTATAACCGTCTAAATAGCCGGTCGTAAGCAGTCACAGGAAGTATAAAAACTGGTTATAGATATTCGGTTGTATTCAGTGTTAGGTAAAGTACATAAAAAGTACTTGAAGTAAAGTACAATGTAAATGAGTGCTCATGTACTTAAAGTAAAGTGTAAGCACTTTTTATCACAATATTTTATACCCCTACATTGTCTTTCTTCAAACTGGTATGCATTACTCAACTCTCTAACAAATAGGGTGGGTAGTACACGCACCCTTTGTCCTTTATACATATAACACCCCAAAACTACATTTCGGCATTCAGTCAAATGGCTTCGAACTTACGATACGAACTTTTACAAGCGGCTTGATAGCTGCGTGACATAACTTGATAAATAACTAATGTACGTATCAAAGACTACAGCAGAAAAACCACAGAAGGCACTCAAGACTGCTAACATGTCGGAATACGAAAGCATTCGTATACGTAGCGTATTCCTACAAGCTGTGAGTTGCACTGAGCTCGGCCGTGCAGCCTCTCCGGAGTGTGCCCGGGCGGGTTCTGCTGGCTCTGCGGTCGGCCGTTCCCTCTTTCCGACGGCCCGGCCGCTGCGCCATGTAGAGGGCTTCTCTGTGGGGTGGCGTTTCTTAGAACTACGCCGCGCGACGGCCAATGGGGTGGCTGCTACAGACTACAGGCTTCGCTCCGTGGGACAGGGGAATTTAGGTGCTGTTTGGCGCGGCTTCAAAAGTTGTTAACACCGGTTCGTTCCATGGGACAGTTAATTCTTTCGCATTAAAAAGAAAACACTGGTTTTGTAGTAGGGCCGACAAAACCTTTAATGTTTTCCTGTAGTCATTATTGCGTACTTTAGCAATTTTAATGAGCTGTATAACTCGACTATAAAGTCGCTTGTGAATGTTTCTATCGTCGGTTCGACGTCAACAGATTCAACGTCGAATAGTAGTTCTGGGGTGTAAGAACTACACCTCCTATTTCTGAGAGCGAAGGGGTAATTGTGGGTACATTAGCTGTTTTCGGAAATGGCGAATATTAGATAAAGCCAAGTGGCGAAAGAATACGTTCTCGCTGACAAACTATTTAACACAATAAACCTATAAAGCACTTATTTTTATCGGTCTTAACATTACTTCACTCAGAGACATGACCTGATTAAGTCTTGAAAGGCGAAAGCGTGTTGTAAAATGGCGATAAGCCATTTGTTTGTTAGAGGCCTGCGTACTCTTATTCTCGAGCTCAGAAGTTGTGTATAGTACTAGGAAAGCTAAGAACGTGAACGCGGTATCCTTGAAAGTTGCTCATCTAACCGAATTGATTTCGGTGAATGTACTTTGACGTCGGGAGTTTTCCTCCGAACTTACTATAAATATTTCTTTAAGTAAAGAACAAGCCTACTCAGCGCATGTACGTTAAGTAAAGTACAAGTTTTTAAACCTACTTGAATTAGCACTTCAAGCTCAATGCATTTAAAGTACCTCCCAAAACTTGTTGTGGTGAAACGCAAATGTTTAAAAAACCCAGGTTCACACGTTTGCGACGATTGCGTCTACAGCAGCCAAAATGACAGAAACGGCTAGACCACCGGAACAAGCATGACCCCTGATTACTTCGCGAAGCTAGCGCTTTTATCGCTCGCCATGTTGTGAACGGCGAATAGTTGTGCCGATGACTTTGTCGTAGCTGTCGTTTCGGTTGCTTCACACGCAACCGGCACAAATCTGGGAACATGGCCTAAAGCCTTGAAGCACTTGCGCATGAACAGTTTTCATTGAAAGCGTCACAACTATAGAAGGCATTGACTTTACTGGCACGAAGCGGGAAAGGACAATGCGCTGCCTTCAGATCGTCCAACTGTGAGACAAGAAAGGCCTTGTTTCTTGCGTTTTGGAATCCCCTTCGGTGCAATTAAGACTGTGTCTGATCAGGTGTTGGTTAAACTGGGAACCTATATTATCTAGCACAGGGGACCATGACGCATCCCACTGCTGCCAGGTGCACTCTTAAGTCTCGAACAATAGAGATGGAAAGCGCTAAAACGGTTTAGTGTCGTCTATTCCTTCAATTTTGCTGTAAATGGTAAGCAAATTTATTGATTTGTTAGTGTGCCCACTAAGTATGGTGGTCGTGTTCATCTTTGCTTCTTCTCTGTTTTCTCTGTTTATCGCCTGTACGCCAATCCCACTACATAGGCGTAAGTCCCTTTGCTCAAAGGCCACATTTGTGCAGTACTTATTACAAGTAATGACAATACTTATAACCAAATTAGTTTTGTGGTAATTTCGTAATAATTTGATTGCTTTTATTAGAATGTATTCAGTACTGTAATTGTATTACATTGAAACAAATATAACTTCCTGTGACCGTTACGATTTGTCTATCTCCATTCCTTTTAGTGTGCTTTGTTTCGAGAACTCTCTTATAAAGGAATCCTCGAACCAAGCCTACCAAAAGTGGCGTATTACGAAGATGAGCACTTGGTAATCTTGTGAATCTAATCCAATAATGAACGGCACAAATAGCCCGTTCTCCACCGGCAGAAAGGCATACCGTTTCGGAAATTTGAAGTAATCAGAAAAGTAATGGTTCCTTTTTCAAATGACGGTAAACTACTTTTCTTTCAAGCAATCAAATCATCTTATTGAGAACTTTTTAACCAAGAGTAGTGGTAATTGTAATCAATTTCTTTTTGTTTGTCAGGACTGTCAAAGACGCACCTCGGCTACACAAATTATGATGTGGCAGGAGCCCCTGCGAATGCTATGTGCTCAAGCTTCAAGCCTGCGCTGCTGCAAGTGTTCATGTGAAAATATGCACAATCGGCCAGAAAATCGCACTTAAATATAAGTATTATTTAAATATTGCTTTGATAATGCAAATTGCTATATATATATATATACATATATGTACATATGTATATATATATATATATATACATGTATATATATATATATATATATATATATATATATATATATATATATATATATATATATATATATATATGTATATGTATATATATCTATGTATCTGTATTTATTTATTTATTCACCTAAGTATTTCTAGGTCGAGAGTCCGATAGCGTCAAGCGGCAGGGCTACGGCAGTGTGCCCTGTTTTTAGATTAAAAAATGCAGCGCATTTTGAGGCTTCTCCGTCTTAAATATATTTTACATCAGGAGAGGGTCCAAAGAAATTGTACAAAAAATGAAAGGGTAAAAATGTTACTAGCAAAAATGCGAGTCTTACAAAAAGGAGAGAGCATGAAGTCCCTCCTCTAGAAAATCTAGCAGGTGGCTGATAATGTCAGTCGCTGTGCAGCGTGAATAATCACTGTGGTTGCTTTCTTTTGGCCCAACATACCTTCGTCCTTATGTTCCCCCCTCTCCTTTCCCTCAACAGCCCCTTTTAAGTTGCCTTTCACTTTGAGGTTGGCTCTGTCCCCAGACGGAAATTAATTTGAGCCTTCTGATAGTATAGTTAAAAGTGTGTGAACCAACCTTAGGGCACACAGATTATGGCAAACGATTGAAGCGTTGGAAAAGTTTCTGCGATATTATGGTAGAAATAGAGCAAATCCGTCTCAATCATGCCTTGCACGGAAGCATATTATAACGTCGTATAGGTTTTAACAACTTCATCTGCTGCGAGGTCAGTTCAACTTTTACGATTTTCCTGAATTTTTATGGGTGAAGCGGGGCGTCTGGTGATAAGGACGGCGTATAATGCCGGCCGCGTGCGGAGCCAGATAAACCCCACTGCAGGCGCCCTATCTTGTTGTTATGGTGGGGCAGCCTTAATACCTCGCTCTTCAGGTTAGCACGGAATTCTATTTTTATTATTTGATGCATTGCTTGTGGAGGGCGAAATGTGCGTCGTCGACTCTCCTACGACGGAGCCGTCGAGTGTCTGCATTTAGTTTTGTAAGGTCAGTCTTAGAAGAAAGTAGATATAAGACTTGGCATACTGCTTTAAACAATAGACGAGCTTCATTATTACGAGCACTTTGGGGTTTGGCTAAATTTTCATTTGAGTCTTTGTTTTACGTAATACTTATACGAGACGGAGTCCAAAAATTAAAGCCGTTTACAACTCCCTGTAACGCCGAACTAAAGCGCAGCTCTTGAGGAGGAGGAGGGAAGGGTACTCAGGGGAGGGTAAACTCCTCCTCCCTCCTCCTGCCGACGTCGCCGACGGCGACGGCGGACGCCGCTCAAGCCGGAAACGGGATGCCTAAGAGCTGCGCTCTAAAAAAGAAAGCCATTTACAAGTCCCTGTAACACCGAATTGGAGCGCGGCTCTTGAGGAGAGGGGAAGGCGCGGAGGAAGGGGGGTCACGTGACCTTGGGGTCACGTGACGTTGGGTCACGTGACCTGGGGGTCACGTGACTTCGAAGAGGAGTCACGTGGCCGGGGGCCACGTGGCCTAGGGCGTCACACCTGCGGGGGTCACGCGACCTGGGGGTGACGTGACCCTCAAGGTCACCCCTAGGTCACGTGACCCCCAAAGTCGACGTGACCTTAGTGACGCTACGGTTACGGCGACGCGACGGCGCCGCCGACGGCGACGACGGCGCCGCCGACGGCGACGCCGGCGCCGCGTGCAGCCCGGAAACGGGCGCCTAAAAGCTGCGCTCTAAGAGTAAGCGACATTTATTTCTTATTTGCATGGTAGTATAGACATTAGGAAAAGCCCTTTATTACTTTTCAACATAGTCACCTCCTCGCTCGACAGATGTGCGCCAACGCTTCACCAAATGCGTAGATGCCGCGAGAGAAAAAAATTGAGGCTGACTCCAGAGCCAGGAATGTACCGCCACTTTCAGGTCATCATCTGTATCGAACCATCTTTCCCCCAAGAGCCCCTTTAAGGGGTCCAAACAGGTAAAAATCACTCAGTGCAAGGTTTTGGAGAGTATGGTTGGTGTCGAATACAATCGAACCGCAGTCATTTGATTTTTTCCGCTGTCGTGCGTGCCATGTGAGGGCGCGCATTGTCTTGCTGGAGCAACACTCTTGAGCTGAGCAATCCGCAACACTTTGACCTGATGGCAGGCTTCAAGTGATTCTCAAGCAGGTTGCAGTATGTTGACTGTTCACAGTGAATGCTTTGGACATGTAATGTTCAACTATTGGGACTTTATGGTCCCAAAAGGCCGTGAGCATCAGCTTGCCCACCGTTGGTGGTGTCTTGAAATTCTTCGGCCTTGGCGACGCTGTGTGCCGAAACTCCTTGCTTACTCGCTTTGTCTCTGGCTGGGCGTAGTGTACCCAGCATTGATCACCGGTGAAAACGCGTCGAAGAAAATTATCTCCCTCGGCTTCGTAGCGTCGCAGTGGCGTCTCACAAGCATCCACACTCCGCTCTTTAAAGTCCGGCGTAAGTTGTTTTGCTACCCACCCGGCGGATACTTTGTGGTACTGCAGGGTATTATGAATGATATGGTGTGTCGAGCAGTGACTAACATTTAATTCTTCAGCCACTTCAGCGATGGTGACACGCCGGTTCCTGTGTACAAGGTGTCACAAAAAACAATTTACACGTTTTGTTTTTACCGCAAAAATAAACTAGGCATCGCCGGACGCCCATTCACCGCCCAAAGGTAGCGCTAGAGGTCACAACTAGATGCCAAAGTTTCAGCCCGATCCGATACCTTATTGAAAACTTATGAGTGAGTTTATAAAACTGTCAATGGGAAAATGGCTGCCAACGGAGTTTTCGCATACATGGGGCTCCATGGCACTAGAAACCGAAAATGAGCAAAAATTGACTCCATTTTCCAATTGAAATTTTCTAAAAATCACTTACTATTTTTGAATAAGGTATCGGATCGGGCTGACACTTTGGCAACTGGTTGTCACCTCTTGCGCTACCTTTGGGTGGAGAATGAGCGTTCGGCGTATCCTAATTTAATTTCGCGGTAAAAAAAAAAAAAAAAAAACTTGTAATTTTTTTTTTGTTGCACTCTTTATGAGTTTTTCCACAGCAGAGATTGCGTTCGGCGTCATTGAAGTGAGTCCGGCCGGAGCAAGGTGCGTCTTTCAAACTGGACGCTCCACTTTGAAAATTTTTGAGCCACCCATACACCTACCGAAGCCATACGCAGGCGTATTCGTACCGCTTCAGCATCCTGCAATGAATATACGCAGGTTCTTCACCCTCTACGCCCAGAAATCGGCATAACATAACGCTGCTCCTCTCTGGTGCATGCTAACAAGGAGATGGCCATTTCGAAAGTGCTGTGGTCGCGTGAAATTTCCCATCAAATCGCCAGACCGGCGCGCACAACCTCCTCCTCCTGGTAGGTCAAACATATTTGCAGCGCAGCAGTTTATCACTAGATTTGATCTTCTCTCGGCTAAATTGCAGTTCCTTTTTGACTCTGCCTCGTATATTGATAAGTGAAATCATACTTCTAATTGTCGGATTGGTAGGGCCAATCAAAGCTATGGTCGAATTTTTTTAACTTTTTGTGGTCTCAATAGTGCCCCAATCATTCGTTTTTGCGTATGCAGAGGCATGTATTTCACTGCAAACAAATAGAAGCCAACGTACAAGTAAATGGTCGTTGCTCCATTTGAATTCAATCTCCCAACCGCGCTCGTCTCGATTCATGTGTGTATAAACACGAAAATAACTACGTTTTATTACCTGGCCTTAACCTCCCTCATCCTCCTGTTTCAGGGCAATTCAAGGGATATCCTTTTAAAGGATCGTCAAATATGCCTGCGATCTCCGCTCTGCGCGCCACTCGGCGACTGCCAATCTATGGTTTGCCGAATTTATAGAGTTCGATCTGAAGGACTTTGAACTGCCCGTAAATAAGGAATATTAGCTCTAAACAATGCCAGTGACGTCATCCCTCCGACGCTTATTTTCGCATTTCTGGACATCAAGCAGAACTGACTAAGCAGTCTGCGACTCTCCAAGCTATCTCTCATCCGGCAAATCAACGCGAGCTGCGACAAGCATTGGACGACAAGCACTTTGAATAACGTAATTCAATAAAGCCACGGATGTTCTATAAAATATCGTCCCGCCGTCTTTATATCAAATAATAAAAATAAAAACCCCGCTTAACGGTTTCTTCCCCAGTCCTGTTTTTTTTTTTGTAAAGGCAATAATTAATGGGCAGAGGAAAAATTTGTAGTGACTATTGCTCTTTAGTAACTTTTTTGTGTTACAAAAAAGTATGATTGCTTTGTTTAAATCAGAAGATGCCAAGTCAGACTAGACGATCCTATCAACTGTCCACCCTAGAGTCTTAAGTTGCGAAGACATATCGTAATATGCCAGTCCTGTGGACCCTCTCGTAACATGGATTAAGGTTCTCAGACGCGTAGTTCAGTACATTCAACCGGGGTGCATAGTTCCAGTCATTTTTGTTAGAAAAACTGCACTATACAATAAAGGAGAGGTGTCACTTTAAAGATACAATACTACATAAGATAAACACAAGCTTACAAATGACAAAACAACACGTGATTTCTCATGATTTAAGTTGCGTACAAAAAGCCAGGAACTGCGAAGAGGAACACATGAGGGCAGACGAGTGCAAATGTCTGTAGTCTACGTTGTTCCTCTCTTTTTCTTCCAGTCTTTTTCTGCGCACCTCTGACCATGTTTAATCAGTAGTGGCTGTCCTAGCTGTCCACCCAACTACGTAATTCCTCACACGTAAACAATTTGTGACGTGTGCCGCCGTTGTGCGACTTGAATGTCAAGTCGTAATAATTTATGCAGCCGAATATCGCTCTGGAAACTTCTTTTGCTGCCATATCTAAAAAAAACAACTAAAAAAAAACATATGCGCTCGTGATGAGTTCCGTGAACCGAGCTCCACTTTCCGTCTAGCGCGTGATCGACGAGAGACACCTTCAGGATAAAGTGTTAAAAGCGCGCAGCTCTCAATGAACCTGCTTAAGTTTATAGGCATATTTTTTGAAGACGCTCTAGATACAGTGTTTAGAAATAAACAAAATGAGACAGAAGGAATGACAAAAAATGATACTTGAAGGGAAAAGAGTCGCATCCTTCCGTTTGTTGTTTTGTGTTATTTGGACCTCCTACTGGTTTTTCAGCATATCGTCCATGTTCGGCGCTCATTTATGACAATAAATCAGAAGTGACACTTGCCTTTTATTTAATGAAATGCACGACTTGCCCTCTTTCACGCATGTCTTGTGAAGTTTTGACAGGCGCATTTACGTCCTTCCAGAGAGAAAGCAAGGACCATGTTCTATTGTAAAAACAAAAATCTTTCTTCTTCTGGCCCATTTATTTCTCATGAAATTGTTTGGCCATTGCCTTACAATCTTACCTATTTTTTACGGCATCGTGAAATATACGCAGTTTAATGTGGACGTTATTCCGCAATACATGTACTTGATGATTATTACTGAAACGAAGTCACAACGTTTGATGTTTAATTTATTTGAATAACGCTTTATCTGGAATACACTTTTGTTGCAACCATTCAATCTACACCTTAATTTCTTGAAAACAAGGTCAATTGGCTAAAGTATTCGGTGGAACATATTTTATGAGGAGCCTTTGAACGAAACATGGGTCACAAGTTCACCAAAATTACTTGAACATTAATTCAAACATAATTGCGCCAGTGCAATAGCTTGAAAAATTGTCTCAAATATTAGTATACTGGGTGATGTTTCATTTTAATTTTTTTTCTAGGTTTTGCAGCCGCGCTCACATATAGTATGCAAAAGCGAAGTCAGCTTTCTTGCTTGAAGTTGCAATATTTTGTTCGGTCGCTACATATAATGTTTTTCTTGAAGGGAGCAGCCGTGTCCGAGTGCCTCATAGCATCGCAGCTTGGAGCGCATGGAGCGAATGCTCGCGCTGCAGAACACAGAGATCCAGAGTTCAATCTTTACACCTGCCCGTTTCGATTGTGATGAGAATATCGCACCGGCGAGTGGTCGCTTATTACTACTGCGTGATGCACGTTAAATACCCTCATAGTAGTGGTTGTACTGCAATGTGTAAATGTCTTATCCACAGCTGTGAGACAAGTCGCCCGTTAAGGTAGATTTGCTGCTGAAAAGAGAGTCAATAAAGAAAACTTGAAACTAGTACACGGTAAAGCAGTCGTCAAAGGAACAGTGTATATATGGGATGAATTAAAGGGAGAAAATTTTGAGCAACGGCAACAAAGTAAAGATTGATGTTGTGGCACTATGCCGGAAGTTTTTGGAATTTAGATGGTAACTGTAGTAGTGTAGTAAATAACATTTTAGAACTTGAACATCTTATTTTTGTGTATCGCCCCAAGATTCAAGTTCTTACAGAAACATGGCCTAATGATAACTTTCGTATAGTGATTTTATCACGCTAAAGTGTAACGTTTTTGCGTAGATATAAAGATTGAAGTCGAGGCGATGTAGCGGTCCTGTAGAAATTCAATCTTTTGTATAGCATTTTTAACAACACTTTTATTTCCTTGGAGCAGTCTATAGGCCTCCCGATTCACCCCATTCTGCCCAAAAAAAAATTAGAGAGCACTTAACCCTGCATTTAGAGCCAAACATAAAAGTAATTACGTGTCGGAGACTTTACCCAGTTTTGACCAACACTACGTTTTCGCTGGTACCATGGACAGCGCGCACAATCATGAACTTTCAGACATCGCTTTCACTTTTGATCTGAGTCAAATTGTAGGTAAATTTACTAGACTACAAGATGAATCTGCATCAATTTTGTAACTTGTTTTCTTAAGTGGCAGTGTTGGGAATAATTACGAGTGTGAGGTTGTTGATGGTATATCTGACCACAAGGCCGCGCTCCTTGTTATCTAATATAAGCGTTCCATCTAACAAAGAAACGCATCATTCTCAGATTTCGCACATGCGGATAACGTTTCTGTACTTGACGAGTTGAAATGTTGAGTTTGATAGGTTTTATGGATTATCTTTATGCGATTGTTGCGATATAAATTATTATCTGCGGTGAAGTTTCAAGGACATTGTTGAGCACTGCATCTTAAATTTTGTTCTCTAGTAAAACTAAAAATTTTAACCCTCTCAATCCCTGGATATCACGTGATTTGACTACATTTGAAGCGTCAAATCAAACGCGTGAGGAGAGGTTTTAGAACGCCTAGTTTCCTTCATATCATGTACAAAATATCAACGTCAGTCGCTAAATTCAAATAGCAAATATATTCAGACAAGTACAAGCTACTTTAATGTTATCCTGAGCAATTTTTGTGATATCTGCCCCGGACAAGTTTTCGAGACGGATGTCACCTTCATCTCGTATCCTTAACACGTTTATTATTGAAGTCTTTCCCGTCACTGATTGTGCAAATATTGCTAAAGCATTTAATGACCACCTTAAATCGGTCTTTAATAGTGATGATGGACGGTGCCTCTTTATGAAATACATGAACATCTGCCAAGCATTCCAGACTTAGTTCTAAGTTAGAGAGGCATTTTTTAACATGTTGCTTAACATAAACGAAAATACTATAGGGCCTGATTGTTTGCCTAATGCATTTCTGAGGCGCTACGCTGAGAGGTCTCCAAGTATTTATTTGTTATATTCGCAAAAAAATATTCTGAAAGTTCACTTCCTGAAGACTAAAAAAATGCCAGGATTAAACCATTAATCCTGGCATTTTTAAACTTGAAACGTGCACTAATTTGCAACTATAGGCCAATTTCGCTTACGTCTACATCATGCAACCTTCTTGAACATGCCATTAGTAAATATAATTTGTAAGTTCCTTGATGAAAATGCAGTCTTAACAGATAAACAACACGGTTTTCGGTGTGGTTATTCTGCAGATACACAGTTGGTGGATTTTAATCATAATTTTGCATCATCTATAAACAGAGGTAGTCAAATTGATATAACTTTCTCAGATTTCGCGAAAACCTTTGAAAAGGTCTCGCATAAAATAACAAAAAAACTAAAAACTAAATTGCGCGGGACATTGAAAAACGAACAGCTCGTCAACCGGATAGTAGCATATCTTTCCAACAGACTACAGAAGGTAAATATATTTTAGTAACACCACTTATGCTAAACTTTTTGTTGATTCCGAGGTTCTCCAAGTGTCTGTTCTTGTACCTCTTCTATATTTGTTATTTATTATGATATCGTAAATGACATTTTGGTAGGACTGAGGTTATATTCTGATGACTGTGCACTTTATTGTGAATTGAATGATTGTAACAAATAATAACAGTTGAAGCATGACATGGCACTGATTGTGAAGTGGTGTAACTCTTGAAAGATGTGTATTATTATAAAAAAAGCGTTTTGATGTCCATAACTCACAAAAGAAAGCCCTTCAGTATAGATATTCTGTCCAAGACAATAACCTATCACAAGTCTCAGAATACAAAATATCTGGGACTATTGATAGCCCACCTGGTAAGCTGGAATAATCATATTTACTACGCTACGCTTAATGCTCTTCGCAAATTATTCTGTCTCAAAGAACTTTAAAATATCCTACATCAGACAGCAGATTACTAGCTTACAAAAGAATTAGTCGGCTAATGCTTCAACATGCTAACATAATTTGGGAATTTCTACGAAAAAAAATAATACAAGTTTGACAGGTTCCAAAATAAACCCTTTAGACGCATCTTGAACACATACGGAGGACATGATTCTGATTTCGTGTAACAGTTTTGTAACAGTTTTATTGCACTTCTTTCCAATCAATAGTCTTACTTTTTATGAGCATGTTTGATACAATGTGACGTTTAATCGTTTTACTTTCTGGTACCATGTACCCCCTACAATAATGCCCCAGTGGCGATGTGGGTTTTGTGTAAATAAATAAATAAATCAGTTAAAGATCTGGTTCAGAGAGCTGGCCTTTGATCGCTAGCAGAGATAAATCAGAGTATGCAGACTAAAATTCCTATACCAAATCTTTTATAGTCATTAAAAATTAATCGTGATAATTATATACCTCTTTTTAAGGGCTATTTCACGATGCAAAGGACTATATTCTTCATAGATCCATTTAAGTATGGCAATAATTGTATTAAACTTTCCTTTTTTCCGCGAAAGGTGGGTGAGTGGAACGGGTTTCCTAGTGACACGGTTGAACGGGAAGTTGTATACATATTTGTCGTGCTCCTTGATTAAATTGTTTGTATTTTCCCCTCAGTTTCGTTCAAACCCTGTTCTTCTGTCTGGTATCGTTTTTGTAAATTGACACTATTTTTAATGTTTTATACACACCTGCTAGAATCTTCTTGTGACATTGGACAATATTACTACAGGGTGAAACAAGGAAACGGCAGGCTCTTTAAATCGACCGGAAAATTCGGTTTCTTAACCGATCGCGCTACGACTTTGTGCAGCGTCGCCCACAGATGGTGCTTTTTTTTGTAAAATTTGCAAAGAGCGAATTTATTTGAGGAAAAAGTAAAGAAAAGAAAAAGGCTTAGCTCCTATGGAAACGCAGTGACGCCACCGGTCTGCAAACAACACGGCGCCGTTTCGCACGGGAGACAAGAGATGGCGCAAGCGGTCGCGACACCAACTGTCACCAACGAACGCGAGCAGACGACGCCGAGAGCCTGCTTGTTTAGCAGACAAGGAACTGCAGTTCCTTGTTGTTACCGCGCCTGTTTTTGTTTCTGCGTCTGTCGCTGCCTGCGGAACGCGAGCCGCTTTTGAGTCGAAAGGATCGTCTGCTAAAGTGCCGGCTCTCGGCGCCGTATGCTCGTTCGTTGGCGGCGTTCGTTGCGCCAACTCTTGTCTCCCGTGCGAAACGGCGCCGTGTTGTTTGAAGACTGGTGGCGTCGCTGCGTTTCCATAGGAGCTAAGCCTTTTTCTTTCTTTACTTTTTCCTCAGGTAAGTTCGCTCTTTGCAAATTTTACAAAAAAATGCACCATCTGTGGGCGACGCTGCACAAAGTCGTAGCGCGATAAGGTTAAGAAATCGAATTTTTCCGGTCGATTTAAAGAGCCTGCCGTCTCCTTGTTTCACCCCTGTATATTAAAAAAAAATGTATTTTTTGCTCGGTATGTTGGTCCAAAACTATCGTCTCATGAGTTATACTTTTTTATTTTTCTGGGTTGTATTCCCGTGATTTTTTACCATAATCCCCGTAACACATTCCTTTTTTCTGTTATCCTAAAGGCATCATCAAGAACACCTACTCCAGTAATGACGTCACTTCGAGAACGTTACTTGATTGGAGGATTTATTTACCCCTCGAAGCGGCGCCAAAAAAACCACAAGAGAAAAAAAAAAGAAGCTTGCGTATACTTTGACGAGGAGAAAGCGGTCATCGTCCAACAAATACGAAACAAATCGAAATGCAAGCAGTTGGGAACTCTTATACACGCACATAGAACAGACTTTCACAAGTAAAAAACAAAAGAACCAAGCGGACCCTAAACAACAGCATAGAACGCATCTAAGCACCAACATCAGACGTGATCGGAGTGCGATGGTCATCGTTCTACTTTTTTGCGTGAGCATCTATAGTGCTCATACGGTCACACATACTGAAAGCGGTAGGCGTGATACGGCTGATGTGGCCACGGGACACAGGTAAAGATTTGCAGCGTAAGAAGCACTACAGGGGCCTGGTTGAGTTCACGAGGAAGCACTCAAAACGGCTGCCATTCGTTTTCTATGGTGCTGGGTAGTTTCGCCTTTTTTATGCTGTTTTTGTTGTTGTTACCGGATGCTTTCTGGTGTGTTTCTTGCTACTTTTGTCTTTATTGCATAGCTTGGACGTAACCACGTAGAGCGTTGCGTGAACGTTTGGCTTCGGGGTTTTGTTCTTACGATCGACGCCAGGAATTATTTTTATATATTTATAATTTTTATTTTCGCAAGTTTTTTGTTGCCGCCATGATAATAAATAGGTTTCTCAGATATAATACAACACCACTGATTTTACGAAAAAAAAAGAAAACTACATTACGCGTGTTTTTGTTTTTTCTCTCGGCTACAATTTCCATGTTTTATAGAGTTTGCGGTTTCCTTGTATCTGCATATTCATTGTTCTCCCGGCTGTGCTTCTTACCGATTATTATCTAAACATGAGTAGTATTATGACGACGTCAGAAGCGATGTATAATGCAGTGGATTCACCAACGATCCAGTTCGGTCGCCGTTTATTTTTTGTTTTGTTTTGTGACGCGAGTATGAAACACTTTTATACGAGGGTGCCAAGAAACACTCGAGTGCACGTCGTATAAGTGTGGTTTTATCTATCATAATTCAATGACACTTTATATCTGCATATTACACATAGCGTACTTTAAATGGGTGCCTAAAATTTGAGAAGAAAATACACCTCAGAGAAAATTAGAGCGCGAGAAAAACTTTCACGGTAGTGTGTCTAGATTAGTTTTTATGCAACTAGATGATATATCCTTTCTAGGAAACTAGAGGGTTCATCCTTAAAGATTTTTCTTTATTATTTTATTTTTCTACTCAAACTTGTGGCGTTTTTGCCATTTTTATTTAATCTCCGACTAGTTTAGGTACTGCTCTCACACATCAGCTGCACGATCATAATATTAATATCAGGATTCGCACCAACGGCAAAGATCCAGAATATAACGCTTTCGTTATTTTGTTTTTTTCTCTCGGCTTCATTAAATAATGTAACTATATATTTAGAAAGGAAATTTTCCCAAGTCGAAGGCGCAGATGCAAATATACTTCTATGAAAACAGGAAAACATTTCAATGGAAAAACCTAGGAGTATACAAACTAAATTTATTCGAAGGGGGGGGGGTGCTAGAGACTTCGTCCTTGCTTGCCCCAACTATTGCCTCTCGCTCATTTCATCAGCTTACAATACTTTCCTTTTTTTAAGTTTCACGTTATTTTAAGTTTAATAGAGAAATTTCGCTTTCCGGTGAAAAAAAAGGAAACTTTTATATCAGAATAAAAGCAGACGCACTAAGCTTTAAGGAAAATTGATTTGACTCGAGGTAAGGACAACAAATGAGTCGACCTCTGGGAGCAAAAAGTAAGCCGTTATATGAATTTCTTCTGCGATCCATAGAAAATCTGTAAGGTAATCGAGTCTCCGCACTTTAGTTAAGAATATTATTGACCTCGCAAAGAATAACGCTTACGTAAGACAAACGTAAAGCTTGTGTTTTACGGATGTATAATTTCAAATGAAGGACTGGCGGGAAAAAAAGCCAAAACTGTGTCCTTGCCTTTCTTTCAAGACAGAAAATGATAGGCTCAAATGAGGACGTAAACAACCAGCTTCCACCGTTTTGAGTAGATCCATTATTATCTATCATGCCGAATCTTAGTGAGAGTTTGCACACAATAGTTCGTCAAATGAAACAAAGGAATAACGCGGTGGTCACTGTGAGATATTCCATGACAAAGAATATAAGTATGGCTGTTCCGAACTACTGGCAGCCAGCTGTCTTCGAAGGAAACTTTGCGTTCTAGGAGATTTGTCGGTGCTAGACTTCCAGTAGGGTCTGTCTCAGATGCGTTCCAAACTAACCTTTTTTCGCATCCCTTTCAAAGCGATTTCAAAGCGATTCAGTTGCGTCCAGGCATGAGTGTAGAATCTGACGAAGAGATTATGAAGTTTTAGTATAACGTACGCAAAGAATAGCGTGGTCGTCTCTACGCATGCGCCGAACGCTAACCTTGTTCCGCTCTGCGTGAACTATTTTAGCGTACACACTATATTTTTACAAAATTACTTGCTTGCGCAAAGAGTATTTGCGTTACTTCAAGGAGGATTCGTGATGCGCGTAAAGTTGGCGAAAGCCAAGACTCAATGGCCAAGATGAGCACAGTCAGAAAATGGCGGGTCCCAGGTCTGCCGCTGCGGTCGTCTGGGCAGGAGTCCTGAGCGCGACGTCGCCGGTATCCTCGCGACTGCGATTTCTAAAGCTGGAAGACATTGCACTCCTACGGGGAAGTGCCCAGCCACAGAGTGGTCTGGAAGACAAAGCAAGGCGGGCAACAATTGCCGGCAACTTGTTGCTTGCTACGCAAAGATGTCTCTTTCGAAGGAATGGCGAATTCGCCATACCTTCGAAAGAAACGTCAATACAGATCGTACCTTAACACACCGTACAGAGCGTACCTTAAGGTACGGTCTGTACGGCCTGCGGAGGTCAGTGCGCGAGTGACGAGACCACTCTTGCCGAGGCGACGCAAGCGCAAACGACCATGTCAACCGCTGGCGTCGCCTTATCATATTTGAGCAAATCGAAAACGTCACTGTGGACCAAAAAGCTTTTTAACTTACAGCAGCTTGTGTGAAATAAAAATGTGTGCCGTATCTTGGTGGCATCACAAGCGCAATATCTGCTTGGCCTCTTTTGCGTCGCAGCGCAGACACGCTAATTCTAATGGTGCGTTTACACTTGCGGATTTGCGGGCGGATCCGCGCTAGCGGCGAGCGGATTTAGGGTCGAGTGGTGAAATCTGATCGTCACTGGTAGAAAATCTAGATATGGGTCCCGGATCCATCCAGATTTTCCCCCAGCGACGAGCTGATTTCTCCCACCCGGCTCCAAACACCACTGCCACCGGCGCGGATCCTCTGAAGAATTCAGACGTGTAAACGCACCATAAATCTTGCGTAGCGTGCGCTAACAGAAGCGTTAAATTTATCGCTGGTGCGCGTTAAACTGGAGTACGTTATTCTAAAACTCCCTATTACGTTGATGGGTATACTGCTTTGAGTCAACAATTCCTGGAAACGCTACTCTTGATTCGACGACTTGCTCTGGATAAGCGCGAAAATTCGAGATTGATGTGAAGATGCATGAGCAGAGAATGGAACGTGTCTGAGCGGCAGCGACGCTTCCAAAGTCTCGGGGAAAGTGTTTTGGAGCTAAATTAACTATCGCTGTCTCTGAAGACGCTCCAAACTAATTGGGCGCAAGTTGAAAACGCGAATTCGCCTGCTTGCTTCACGCTTCCTTCCATTCTCAGTTCATAATTAATGAAGGCAAACTAGAACTCAAGTCGTACTTGAGCTAATTGCTTCTTTGCAAGGTCTTCCGAAAAAAATGTAGCATTGCTCGAGCCTGCCTAATATAAAAAGGCTCGTTAACAAATTGTGCTGGAGTTAATGTTTTTGTTTGTAATTCAGGGTTTCAGTACTTTGAGGATTCGGTCCCACTAATGCGGTCAAGGCGGGACCCACTAAGACTTGAGCAGCGCCATGCACGCACCACTAGTGCCTCCTCCTCCTCTTTCTACAAGCCCACGAGCTATGGAACTCCTTGCCAATTGATGCTAGGAGGGCCCTAAGTGTCGTCGAGTTCAAAGACTTGCTGCGGTACAGGGATAAGTAAATCCTGTGACCAGCTGCACTTCGTAGACAACCCATCTCACCTGTACATATATGCTTTATTCTCATGTATTCTCTACTTGTTTACATACAACAGAGGAGGCAGCCAGCATTTGAAATTACGACCTTCTGGCTTCTGGCTGCCTCAGGCTTTGGACTGTATGGAAGTAAAGCCAATAAACTATTTTGAAGCTTTGAATCTTTGCACAAGCACGAATGTCGTGCACACCCTTTACACCAATATAAGCCTATTTTGGCAAAGGCTACATACTTTTTCAGTAACCGTTCCACCCCAAATATGTTTTTATGCTTCTTTTTGTAGTCAATTGGGGAAGCGGAAATATAAAAGAAAATAATGAGTAACGAGGTGTTTGCTTTTTTAGAAGTGGAGAACAGGCTTTTTCTTCTTTTATAGGTATGAGCGCACACGCACACTCTATATTATCCGGGCATCTGGCATTGTGATATAACATAACAATATTTCGATTACAAAACAATGCTTTTTTCAGCCTTGCTAATGGGATATCGGTGGCCGAGTGGGTTAGTGCAACTGAGCTCGGAGCACATGTATCGAAAACTCGCGCTGCAGAATCTAGGTATGCTGGGCTCAATCCCTACCCCTGCCCGCTTCGATTTTAATGAGAACCTTACCTGTGAACGGTCGTATGCATGGTGCACGTTAGCGACCCAAGGCTAGGAGTTGAAGTGCACTTGCTAAATTTATCATCTGCGGCTGGGACATTAAACACACATTAAGATTGACTAATCTCCGGCTGTATAAACACACAAAGAACACAATTCTTATTCTAATATTATTAGTATTACTATTATTATTATCATCTGCAATAATGTTTTTGTTTCTTGTTATCTTTTTAACTCGCTTCAAATAACATTGGGAAACTTTATAATGTAAATTAGATTGTAGTGGAAACAGTCAGCGGTGTCAGAGGGTAGCGCACAGTTTTGATGAAGGCTCATGATGGTAAAACACTTACTCTGCATGCATGCAATGCGATCTTAATGAAATATAACACTGAAACCGGGAGAAAGCTGACGATGAAGGAGAGAAAGAACAGTAGTCTGTGTTTTGCATACGTACTTTCGCGGAAAGGTTGTTTCCTTCTTTGTGTTCTTTATCTTTCTGTTTTCTATTTTCTGAAGGTGCCCGAAGCCTGTATAAGCAGGATATTTTGTCAATAAATTTCAACTTGAGGCTCCTGTTTTTCCTCTCGTTCATCGTCTTCTTTCTCTCCAGTCTCAGTTCATTATGTTTAATCATCACCAGCTCGTCCGCGCCCCAACAGTATGTTCGATCTTAATCCCTTTTTGTATTTTATAGCCACGTCCAGTGCTACTAGCATAGTTACATAAAACTGTTCAGTCCGGTAACGGCCTATATATCGAGCGCTAATTATTTTACGTGGGCAAGGAAACGATACCTTATGTCATTTTTATAAAAATGAAAGCATTAATCTCCTTCCTAAAACGGCTGTCAGCAGAACGTTATAACATATTTGTTATTAATTAAATTGAGAGTAATGCGGAGGGCAAGTTCGTCTGCTTCTCGCGCAGGGGGTAGCGGTGACGTCAGAACGCCGAGCCCTGATTGGCTGATCGCGGTCCCCTATCTGAGCGTCGTCTGCTCCTTTGCAACGTCGTCTGCTCGCAACGTCGTCTGCGTCTGTCTTACATTTCCTGCGACTTTTGCAAGTGGAGAGGCCAGATTCACGAAACTATCTTACGCCAAAAATATGCGTAAGACAAAACTTAAAAACAAATTCGTATTCACGAACTGAAATTTTCGTAAGTTTTGCGCAGGTTACGACGAAATCCTACGACAGCTCCGAAGCTAAGCACTTGTTACGATCAAATCAGCATGGCCGACAGCATCGCGGTCGCGACGACCAACAGACGTTTATTTTTCTACGTGCGCTTCTCTCGCGTCCCGACTTCAAGCAGCAAGAAAAAAGTAAAAAGTACTTGAACCAGACCACGACGAACAAAACGCTGGATCCACAAACACCCGGGAAAAGCTCCAACGGCCACGATTCCACCGACACCGACCAAGCGAACTCGGCAGATAGGCCTAGCAGCCACTCCGACTCGGTGACCGTCTGCCCACGACCGGCTGGCGTGCTGAATGGAATGTGCCCGCGCGACCCTTGTGAACCCTTCCCGTATTATACTGTGATCACTGACCTCAATTTTAGATTAAGAGGTCAATCTCTTCCTCTTGTCATCTCCTTGTTTTCCGAGGCAACGGTGACTCTCGCCGGTGAAAAAGCGGTGAATATCCGACAGACGCAGGAAAGGTAAAGGAGCCATCGCTTTGACTAGCAGACGTAAAGCAGACGACGTTAACTGCGCCAACCCGCCGGCGCCGTTAAAGAATGGGGAGTCTTGCCGCACACGTAAGGGGGAAAAAGTATTTGGGGAGGGAACTTGCGGACTACTAACACGCTCACTCTCGGTTCTTAGCAAACAAACCTCGGCGTCTCGGGACACCTCGCCAGTGCGTACTTTGACTTCCCTCCTTGATGCGCGTCTGCTAGTTGTTCGACAAAAATAACGAACCGCTCGAGTTATTTCGTCTGCCTTCTCTGAAAGGCGAAGTCGAGCTCGCTCGTAAAGACCTGCGCTTCCGAAAGTCGCAGGAAAGGTAAGACAGACGCAGACGACGTTGCGAGCAGACGTTGTTGCAAAGGAGCAGACGACGCTCAGATAGGGGACCGCGATCACCCAATCAGGGCTCGGCGTTCTAACGTCACCGCTACTTCCTTTCTCATGCGCAGAAGACGAAAATGAGCCCACTTGCGAGGCGTATTGCGCTAAGCCGTATTGACGTCCAGTATCCATTTTTGGGCATCGTTATATCCAGTAGTAGTAATAGTAAACTTTATTTTGTCCGAGATGGGAATTAGAGAGGAGGGCAGTGGGAGGGCCCATCCTCTTCTTCCTCATGCGGCGGCCAGGCGTTGTGCTTTGGTGGCGTCTTCGGCCATCTGGACGATCCGGAGTTGGAGATCCGTGTCTGAGCTAAGCAGTGCAGTCTCCACTGCTCTAGAGTAGTAAAGGGAAAGGAGGTAATGAACAGGTGCGTTTTCGGGTACTTATCAGAGGGCACGCCCACAAGATGTGGTGAAGATCGGCCCTACCTGCGCATAATTTACAATCTGCTGTATATAGCCCGGGATACAGGTGACTGTACGTCACTGGATAAGGGAATGTGTGCGTTTGTGAAAGCGCTAAGTAACTAAATGCTTTCTATCTAAGTTTTTGTGAGCGGCGGGATAATGCCCCTGCCCTGTCTGTAGTATTGGAGAATTTCCTTGTAGGACACCATTCGGTAACTACCTGAACGACGAAGGGATTCGAGCTGCTCATCGTGAGAGGTTGTCATGCGGCCGCGGATGGCCAGTTCTCGGGCCGCACTGTGAGCAGCTTCGTTTCCCGGGAGACCGGAGTGCGCCAGTGCCCAAATGAGTTGAATCCATCTGCGCCGCGGTTCGGGTACCGGGGCTAGAATTTCGAGGGCTTCGGGCGAAATGCGCTCTTTCGCGAAGTTTCGTATGGCTGTCTTTGAGTCGCTGACTATGAATTTGGTTGAGGATGAGGTTTAAGCCAAGGCGATTGCGACTTCCTCCCCGACATCCGGCGAGGTTGTAATGACTGAGCTTGAAGCGATGGTTTGATTTTGTTGATCAAGTACAGCCACTACCATGGCGTCTCGATCACGATACTCGGACGCGTCTGCATAAGCCACGTCTTTAGAATTTGCAAAGCGCTTTTGTAAGGCTCTGGCTCTTTTCTTTCTGCGATCTTAGTTGTGCAGAGGATGGGTGTTTTTAGGTAATGGTGGGACGTGTATGTGTTTTTTGAGCTCTATGGCAATGTCCCGCTTTGGTCCGAATCGGGTGTAGTATGTAATCCCGAGTGATTGGAAAATGTGTTGCTCCATCGGGGACTACGAGAGCCTCTCCAGTTAGGCAATTCTTTGGGCTTCTTTGAGCTCGTCAAGAGTATTGTGTATTCCTAGAGCTTAAAACTTTTCGTTTCCGGTGGTAATTGGGAGGTGTAGAGCCTGCTTATAGGTTCTCTTGATCACGAGGTTAATTTTTGTACGCTCATCACTCTATTAGTTGCTGGAATGGGGTAGCGTAGACTATTCTTCTTATAACGAAAGCCTCTATCAATCTGAGTAGATTAGTTTCTTTCATGTTGTGGTGTCTGTTGGCGATGCGCGAAACGAGTCTTGTCGTTTGGTGCACGTGCGAGTCTAGTGCCTTCATCACTTAATCGTTGTGTCCATTGGCCTGTATTTTGATTCCAAGGATCCTGATGCACGATACTATTGGAATGTCCTGTCCGTTAGCTCTGAGCGTGATTTGAGGGGGTATGGAGACAGTTTTTTTACCTATGCACGTAGGTCTATACAATAGTAACTCTGACTTTTGCGGGGAGCAGGAGAGTCCTTTAGGTGTTACGTATTCGTTGACTACCTCAATCGTGGTTTGTAAAGTTTCCTGGATTTCTCCGTCACTTCCTCCGGTTATCGCAGAGTGTGACGTCGTCTGCATATAAGCTATGCTGTAGTTCAGAGATTTTGGCTAGCTTGCTGGGCAATCCTAGCATGGCCACATTAAAAAGGTAGGGAGACAGGATCGAGCCCTGGGGCGTCCCTCTATTCCCGAGCGAAATGCTCTCCGAGGTTACCCCACCGACGGTGATAGTGGCAGTCCTGTCTAAAAAAGTCGTTATGTGTAAGAAAATGTTTATTCTTGGCAGGAGAAGATAAGTTTTATTATATATTTGCAATCGTGGCTGGCCTTCATTGTTTGTAAGTTCTTTTTTTTTAGAAGTCATAAGTTGGTTTTAACATTAAAAACACTAGATCCCAATGTTCCCGGTAATAATTGATTCTGACGGCATAATCAAACTGATTGAATCTCTTACACTGTCCTCTTCCGCTGGTGCACATGAAATTGACTCTTAAGTTGCAGAAAAACACTAAAGTGTACTCCTCTATAACGTTGGCAAATCAATTTCAGCGATCCTTAGATGAATCGGGTCTGCCTGATAAATGGAATGTGAGGAACCTGGTTCCTCTGTACAAGAGAGGGATCAAGCATTTACCTAACGAACTCCGTCCAGTTTTATTACTAATATATATATATATATATATATATAGAGGCTGAAAAATTTTAGGACACGGTATTCACTCTCATTTTGCCAGCTTTCTCGACTCCAAAGTCTATTAAAATACATAGAAACATTTGTTTCCCATTTAATCTTCCTGCGAAACACAGCTTTCGTTTTTCACTCATAATCAGCATGGCATTCTGGACCATGGGTCACAGGCGGACTGCGGATTCCTTAATTTTTCGAGAACTTTCAATGAAGTAAGTCATCAGTTATTTGTGTTCAAGATGAGTAAATTTAAAATTGAACAAAATATTCTTAAATTATTTGAATGTTTTTTCGCTTCATCTGAATGAATGGCTCCACTTACACTTTAACACCCCTTAACTCCGGTGTTCCGTAAAATTTAATTTTAGGCCTTCTACCTTTTCATATCTTTATTAATGATGCGTTTCATCTAGTGCTTGTTATTTGGAGATAACTGCGGAGTCTGCCGAGAGATATTGACAGAGAGTAAAAAAAAAGCTTTTTGCAGTTTGACTTAGCTCCATATATAATAGCAATAATTCATGATCATATCAATGTCAATAATTATATAAATAACTTATCTGTCGAATCTCAACTGTGGAATGTTGTCCCGACCTCTCATATCATATTTTTCAATGACCCTCTACTTTCGGCAATACGCAGAGCTTATGTTTGTTGCGCAGATAAACACGGTGTTCATTTTTAGTTGAAGTCATCTGCTATTGGCGGCGTGTACGAACTACACGGGGCGCTTAGCTTGCTATCATCATCATCGTTTGTGACGTCACGGGCAGGACTGACTAGGACAGACCGCGCAGATCATGGATTCCTCGGCTAGTCAGCTCGCTTCATTCGCTGTTTGGTAACGCGCGGCAAATCGTTTCACGCGTTGTGCCTATTTGGTGAAGTGATGTTTGTAGTAGGACATTTTACCAAAGTTTGAAACCGTACGTGGCACGCATAGTCATGCCGACAAACACGTTTGGCTCTGAGGTGTTCAAGCGCTTGGATGGTGGTGTGCTGTTTTCTACCCCAGTACAAAAAGCTGGATGATAAAAATAGAATGTTCAGCTCTTTATCCTACTACAACAACTACCACAACAAAAAGGCTGTATTTTTTATTATAATGCGGACAAAATAAAACTAAGAATAGAATGTTTTATCAAACTGAAAATAGGAATGCGAAATTAATGAACCTTTCGCGTGTGTAGTAAACATTCCAGTGAAAGCGACTCCGTTTATCCTGTTGGTTCCAATGTGTTCTATGAGTGCTGGTCTCTTATTAGTTACGCTGTGATTCATTTGGTTAGTTTTTAAACCAGTAAACAAGGATTTCCTCAATATAACTGGCAGGAAGAAGCCATAGCTGGCTTCCGGAGTCGTTTCAACTAAATCCCTGCTTTTTCACCCGGTCGACGTGAAGCGTGAGAGACCTCCTCCCTATCAAAGTATTAAATCTAGTAAGTCGGTGACACTTCAGCGTCGCAAAAAAATCAGGAATACAGCTGGTTATGAATTACCACCTCCTGCATGTTTAATTTTTACGGACCGAAATGCGCATATTGCGTGATGCGGTTCTCAGCGAGCTGTTTTAAAGTTTTAAGCGATTCTTAGTAAAAATAGGATAGGACAAATTAATCAAACGCCTGAATTTGCCGGGCCATGGCCGACAATTTAAGAAATTGTATAACTTCTCTTTTCTTTTGAGCAGATGTCGCTATGTGACAAACTTCTTTGCCACGTATTCTATTCTTGAGAAGCTAAGCGTCAGTTGTTGACGAGCATTTGCTCGGCAGCAACTGTCGAGTCACGCTTGAACAGAAGCGTCTGTATCGGCGAGCTCAATGTAGCTAAAACAAGTGTGCGGCGCATTGCGTCAAAACTGCGCGCGTGCACAGCTAAGAAGACAACACGTAATTTACTTTGGTGAATGCAAAACTTTTTTCTACCACAGCCTTCACAGATCCGAAAAAAAAACAAGAATCAGAGAGGCTGTAAATAGCCCTGACGCACGTCGCGCAAGCTGTAATGTGAGCCTCTGGGCTTGTTTTCGAACATTTGAAAGTTTCTATACTAAAAAAAGCAACTTGAAAGCGCTGTTATACATTAGAAAGACCACTCACGAAAAACGTCATACGTATTTTTTTTAAATAAATAACCCATCTTTATTCGGCATAAATGAGAACTAGCGTAGCCAATTCGTGCTTTGATTTAGCGCGTCGTCTGCTAGCATCCTACCAGCTGCGTCACAGGAGGGCGCCCGCGAGGTGGCGCCACCAAAACATCTCGTCGCCAATAGGTGTGGACACAGGGACAAGTGACAGAGAAAATGTTTACAGCGCGCGGAACAACCTATACCAGTACATCCGTAAACCCTTCGTTTTGCGAGTTCCTTTGGAAAATCCAAAGAAAACTAAACAAAAATTAAGCTGCACAGAAGCCGCTAGAAAATTTGTTCTGCTGATGCATATTTCTTTTCTGGGAAAACATTTTACACTTTTCCTATTTGTGTTCTTTTGAAGGAGCAGGCAAACAGCGGACTCTTGACGCCGGATTTAATGACCGAGTTTGGAGTGTGTAAATTTTAGAAATGAAAGGGGGACAAGCGTGACTTAAGCATAAAAATCTCAAGTAAATACATAAAGGATAGTGGAACGGGGAAATTGTCAGTTTGCGAAAACAGCGCTTCATTGGCTGAAGTCCCAATCCGGAAGTAATTTCTATTTTACGGCGCTTTTTTGTTTTAGCCTTTTTTTGGTAATTCTGCTCTGAAACAGTGTATTTGTCTTTAATTTACACATTTTATATGTTTTATTTATCATTGTTTTCTAAATCTAGAAAAAAATGCTGCTTACATGAGCTGCGAAAAGAATGGAAATATTAATTAATTTCCTCCAGATTTCTCAAGTTGGTGTAATTGTTTAACACAGTAGGAGCTATAAATTGTTCTTTAAGTAGGGAATCGTAAGAGAATACCTAAACTAGGCTTTATTTCGAATTAATCACTAAGTGTAAAATATAAAACACACTTAATCTTTGTTCAAAAAGCGAAATTGACAGTTTAGAAAACTCGTGCTATTGTTTGCAAATGTGTAATTGATGCTTAAATAGGTGACATATTTTCTCATTTCTAAGTTCAGGTTTATTTCCCTGTGCATGTTTCGTTGGTGCGTCCTATACGACGGTATGACTTGTATGCGTTTTTATGAGTTTGAAAGGTAGCTGTCAAGATTAACCCCACGGGAACAATAGAGACTTGTTTATTGGTTGGCTAGAATTTGAAAGCCAGTTCGAGCTCGCACATATAGTTCTATCCCAATACAAATATGCGGGCGTATTAGTTAATGCAGTTTCACCCGCCAACCCTCGTACAAATGTTCGAATTATACCAACGAAAATGTTTAAAAGCGCCTAAAAGTAGGGTCGTTGAGAAAAAAATTGGTAGAAATGCTAGTCATGGCGGACGTTAAACTGGTAGCAAACAAAAAGCTTGCAAGATGGTGAATATTTGTTTCCTTATTGCTTTTGAGAAAAAAAGGAAGTGAAGGAATGCGAATTTGTGTTTCCTTTTTGGATTTGAGGGAAAAGAGGGCGCATTCTTCAAAATGGCACTTTTGGGTACAAGATGTCGCTGTCACAAACTCCCAACACCCTATAAAAATAAAACGTGCAACAACCACACCGAAAAATCTCCAATAGTATATATATATATATATATATATTGAGGGGGTGCTTGGTGGCCCGTAAAGCGAGTACGCGACAACGAAATTATGCATGAAATCTCTTGAAAGCATTTTGGAGTTTGGCGATTCTTTTTCTATCTTCTAGATTTATTTCCCTGCTAAACTGTTTTTTTTTTACTTTCGTAAAACGGCTGCTAAGCCTAAAACGCGGATTTTGAGTTTCAGAACTGGGTTACCAAGCCGGTTAGAAAAATAAGTAGTAAATTATGGAGCAATAAAAGTAAACGGTGTAGACTTCCCACTCTAAGATTTAGGTCATATGACATCAATTTTCGTACCTTTTGTTCTCAAATACCTTCCCCTTTTTCTTTTTTTTTGTATTTGTCTTGGCAGATATACGTACATTAATATTTTTCTGTTTTTGTATTGACACAGTTTGATAGGAGCTGGGTTGAGACCGTTACTCAACATAGCCCCTTGCAATAGAAAAGATAACTTCTTGTAATAAAAATAAAACGAAATAATTTAACTAACACGTTAACACCATATTTCTAACATCATAATCATCATCAGTTAATTTAATTTTCTCACGAACACCGAGATTGCCTTAATTATGATGCACAGAAAGAAACCACATTTGAGATGTCGATGCCCGCTCAATAATGTCGTTTTACAGTATTCTATGTGGGTCATGAAAACTAGCTAAGATGGTGTAAAATAACAAAGGCAATTGCCATAAAACTAGAATACGAAAAGGAATGTAAATCAAAAATAACTAACGCAGAGCTTACTTTGATATCTTTTTACATGCACAATAAATAGTCAAATATTAGTCAGAGAAGACTTAAAAGTTAAATGTCTGATTTGAAGGTATCCATACTGGTTGTGCTAAATGTGGTGTAGAAATATTGTATGCGGTTCACTAAGACTGGTTAAGGTTAATTTTTCCGACTGAGAAAGTGGGAGTAACCCCTAATATAAGTCGCGGCACATAAAGACATACAGCTGACGTGAGGTTCGAATAATTAATTAAACTGTGCAAGCACTTGTGTAAAAAAATCAAAACATGCTCAAGTCTTCTAGAGTCTTCTAGTGTAGGGAAACCACATCGTTGAAAAAGTCTTGCATTATCATAATAAAAAGTGCGGCCATTTGCCGGTCATACACAGCTCGAAAAAAAAAAAACACGTCTCTGCACATTTTCAGGCTTAGCTTGGTTTGTACAGCCAATGCAGTTCCAACCGTTTTAATTAAACTCAAGTTTGGTTCGTATCAAAGAACAATATAAATAGAATATAAAAGCAGGCGATGAGAATTCACGCCTATCCTGGTAATGACACCTAGCGTCCGGCAACCAGCATTCATAATGCAAGGAACATGCTCATTGAAGGACAAAGTTGAGTCAATATATACTCCTAGATCTTATGTGCACATAGGATTAAATTGTCAAGCCCTACGCAGGATTAAATTGTCAAGAAAGTATAAAATACTTACAATTTGCAATTCTTAAAGACAAAATTACTGTTTTAATAGGATTTAGGTTAAAGAAATAGCGGTAGCACCAATTATGCACTGAATTAACATCATTCATCAGCAGTAGACAGTCATCGCTGAATTAAACCTGGGAAAAGAATTTTATATCATCGACATATTGCAAAATTTTTGAATACCGGATAAAATAAGTGAGATTATTTATCAAAGTATTGAATAAAATTGGTCCAAGTATGGACCCCTGCGGCAAACCTGAGTATGACACGTAAAGTTTAGAAAGATGTCCCATTATACGAACAAAATTGTTTTCTTTCTGTCACAATCTCAAAGGAATTAAGTGAACTGGTTGTTCATTTAATATGATCTTAATTTATGTAGAAGAATTGAATGATTAACTAGGTCACAAGCCTTCGATAGATCAAAGTATACCGTGTCTACCTATTCGCGTTGATTGATATTCGACGACACAAAATTTAAAAAAATACTAGATCTATTTATACAGACCTACCAGTGAAAAATTCTTGCTGTGTAATGCTAATTTTGCATTTAAAAATTGTGACATATTATCAAACAAGAGGATTTCATATAATTTTGCAAACACGTAAGGCAGGGAGATCAGCTTGTACTTTTGTACATCATCGGTCCTGCCACCTTTGCAAATGGGCATAATGACCGAATTTTTCCAAAGCTCGGGAAAAGTGGAACTGGAGTGGAATAAGTTGAAAATGAGCGTAAGTATTGATACAAAAATGGAGGAGTAGCCTTTTACAATAAAGTTTGCGATGCTGTCAGTGTCAAACCCCAATGATAGCTTGGGCTTTAGTTTTCTGATTGCAAGTTCCGTTTCGGCGTTTTGAAAAGATGCTAGTGAGAGGTTAACATTGGAATAGTAACTATCATACGGAGTGCATGACGAAGCTTGATTTAAGGAGTAAACTGATTTAAAATAGTCAGCGAAAGCGTTTGCCACACATAAAGATTCACTCAGCAATTTGTGTGTCACGTAGGTTTATCGCAAAAGGAGGACGTGATAATGCGATCCTTGATATACCGCCATAAAAACTTGGGGTCACGTTTTAAGCTGCATTCAACTGATTCGTGATAAGATTTATTGTCCCGCTTGACCAGCAATGTAGATGATCCTCGTGATTCTGAAAATTGATTGTTCCACAATTGTGTTCGCATAAGCTTATTTTTTCTATGATAGTGCAGTTTTTTTCCTAAGCACACACATATGCTCGTGCGAAAACCAATGAGGATAGCGGAATTATTGACGACATTTTTGGAACAAAAAGTGCACGTGCTTTTAATACAGTTTGTAAGTAATTCAACGGTGTAATTTACATCTGTTGTTTCATATATTAGTATCCAATCAGTAGTGTTTAAAAATCATAGAGGCTAAGATAGTCACCTCTTATTAAAAGCAAAACGGTTGTAGCTTGAAATGTTTGTATTCTTGCAGAAACGTTTGAAAGAAATTAGAAAAGGAACGTGCCGCCGATCAGGTGGGATGATAGGGTTAAAACACTGATTGAGGCTGTCAACGTAACGTTTACTAACGCGAGATCCAGCACACTTCCCGCAGTGTTTTCGAAACCATTTAATTGCTTCAATCCTAGAAACTTAATAGAATCGAGTAAAGTATTTGTCTTTAGTGTGACATGGCGAGAAGATGATGATGCGGGTTCTAAATCCCATTTTATAACGGGCACATTCATATCTCCAAGAACAAGAATACTGTAGTTACCTACATAGAGTTTATCAGAAAGCTCATTCATTTGTTCAGAAAAGCTAGTGACGTCAAGACTTGGCGGGAAGTAAAACATGCATATAAGCAAGCTGGAGCTATCACAACAAGGTGCTTCCACGCAAACAGACTCACTGTTAAAGTCAAGGTCAAATCGGCGGACAGCCTGCATATGTTTTTAACAGCAATCAGCCACCTTCAAAGTTTATGGGCATGCTTTCATACTGTCTGTCCCTACGGAATATACTATATTCGGGGGAAAATAATCAGATGATGCAAAAAGAGCAGTTCAACCATGTTTCGCTTAATGGTAATTGGAAGGGAGCGTAGCGTCTTTGCCATGTTTCAGAAGCGGTATAATGTGAGCCCGCTTCCATGCCTGGGGAAAGCATGCCTTCTCCCACAGAGAGTTGAAAAAAGGAGTGTCCTGAGCGAGTCACGTGACAACTTTCGAAGCTTAGCATAGTGCAATGTGTCTGGCCCCGGCGCAAACATCTTTTTTACATCGAGAGCTTGTTCTAGCTCGCACATCGTAAAGCGCCCATTAGATGGCCGTGAGTTAGACCCACCCATAGAAATAGAGCAACTCTCTGCGTGAGATTTAAACTGTTTACTTTCAGCACTATAATTATCAGAGCTAGATACACAAAGAAAATGCTGACCAAGAACATTAGCAACATTTTTGACAGACTCCAGAGGCATTAAATTCCGGGATGGTAAAAGCCCGGCAGTCACCTTTGATTTTGCGAACACGATTCCAAACTTCTTTAGTCGTACAAAATGGCTTATAGAGGAGTGATATTTCATCGAAGATGTCTTTTTTGCATGCTTTCTTGTCCAGCGGGCTTGCGCTTTTTGTCTCTTCAATTCAATTTTGTTCTCCGCGGTCTCCGCGGTGGGGTACCTACGGAAGACATCCCAGGCTCTATTTTGTTTTGTAAGTGTGGCTGAACAATCTTTGTTCAACCATGGCTCGCACTTTTTTGGTAAACTACCTTAAGTATGTGGGATAGAGTGCTCAGCAGCATTGATTATCTCTTGAGTAGCGTATGTTGTAGCCTCATCAGGGAACAGAGTGGCCAATAGTGAAGCATCAATTGTAGGGGCTAGGCTAAAACGTTTCCAGTCAGCCTTGTCAAGTTTCCACCTAGGCATACGCTTTTGAAGTATAGAGAGATCGACCACACTCTCTAAAACAACTGTAAAATGGTCGCTGCCATATTTATTTTCTAAAACCTTCCAAGAAAAGCAAGGATGCAATGATAGCGATAAAATGGATAAATCAATGCAGGTGAAAGAGTTGTGCGAAGCACTAAAACGGTTGAAAAAATAAACGAAAGAGTCAAACAAACAGGACGGACAGGAGACAGAAAAAGAAATAAATTTGAAAACAATAAAAACCGTTTAATGACTCTCTCTGCGGAAATAAATTCGTGCACTGCCCCACATGATGTGATGAGCATTAAACTTACCTAAAATTTAAAAAAAGGATGTGAAAGTCGAGTTAAAATCTTCTGAAGGTCATGAATGTGTATAGGTGTGTGGTGGAAGGTACAGTGAAACGAAAGTAATGAGACGGTCCGTGAGATCTTGTGCTGCCACAGCCTCGAGGGGTGTGTCAAGGGGACCTGGACACATGCCACGCCACTCTACACAACAATGGCAACACCACCAGATGAATGAGGAGATGGGCGGTCTTTGCGGGACAGGTGATAGTTTCGTAAAACTTGTGTGTGTGGACGTAAAATAGGTCTCCTGTAATAATAGAGCTATTGAGCGTAGCTCATTAAGTAAAAAGCGAACATCATCTGTAGTATGAAAGAGACGCTGGCAGTTCCACTGCATGAAACTAAGATGACTCACCACAGTTTAAATAAATTATCGTTAAAAATAGGGGGTTCACAGCTGTGGTGGACACAAGCCATGTTACACTCGTAGGGTGCAGTGACACAAGGAGGTTTTCTCTTTAGTCACCCTTTTCGGGGGTAGGTTTTGTACCTCCCTTGACGGGTGGAGGTGGTTCTGTCGGATCGGCATGATACCTACATGACCTCCTCCTCCCGCTGTGAAGCGGAAGGAAGGAACCCTCGCTGCTCTGAGAGGGAATGGCGTCAAGCACCAATCGAGGCTTATTGGGTGAGGACGACGTGGAATCGTCTTGGCGCGTGGGACTTTGGGTGGAGCCGCTGGGGTCTCAGAACCCATAGAGACCTTGCTGGTAGTTGGGGGCTGGGCGAGCACCGTAAGTCGGGAAGACTGTACTGAGTGCCCACCATTGCCTTTAGTGGCGGCGCTCGACTCCCCTGGCAGCATCATCCCCGGCATGAGGTGCCTCCTTTTCCAAGCGCCCATAGTCGGGGGAGGGCTTTTTGTTTGGAACCCATATGAGGGGCAGAAACTTTGGCATCCGTAGCGCACCACCCACCGCGGAGTCCCAACAAGGGTGATAGGTAACATCTCATAACACGGTCTGGCTTGTCTGTGTATGTTATCTCTACCAGTGCTGCCAGAAAGCTATAACAACCTGTGGATCAACAAAGGGTTCTGCCACCACCCAAGGTTAGCACCTTGCCGCCAAAGAAGCGGAAAATGATTGAAAGAAGAGTAGAGAAAAGTGAAAGATATGTAGGGATAGTAGAAGGTATGGCGACTGACTGAATCACCCTGGTCAGACCAAGCCAGGACACTCGTCTACGAGAAGCGACGGACGAAGGGGTGTATTGCCTCACCCGAGGGAAGCCCGAAGGGTCCAAACCTACCCCGGGTTCGACTCAACCACCAGGATGTCCTTTTCCCCGGACACGGGAAAGCCACGCAGAGCCAGAAGTGGGCAGGTGAACCCGCATAGCTCAGGGTCCGTGGTTACGCCACTCACCAAACACCTGCTTTCGCAGAGTGCCCCTGCGGGGAATAAATAAAAATAAACAAAACTGCATGTTTGAACGTGTTCCTAATGTTTAAAATGTTAATGAATTAGCGTGAATGTAAAACTTGTCACACGGGAAACATTTGTTCGTTCACGTTATGGACGCGATATTCAAGATAGTATATTTGATATACTAGTTGAGGTGACACTTTTCTATTTAACAAAATCTAAAATGTCAGAGCGCCGCGACACTCAATATTATACAGTTAAGCTCAAGGAGATCGCGCTTAAAGAAATTTCGAAAGAGCTCAGACCGTGATCAAAGGCCTTGAGATTAAATGCAGTGGGTATTCAGCACCATCAAACTTGATTTATATTATTATTCCTAAATTGTTCAATAAAAAGGAGAATCGTATCAATTGCTGCATGCTAGTTCATTTGAACGTTTTTCATGTAAGCTCTCAATAGTTGATATGCCCTTGTATTAGAAAATGAGTTATTTCAAACCTTTCAAGGAAATGTTTGCTTGTTCTTTCTTAGTTTCTTGCCCACACAGTTACAAATATAGCCCGCCTATAAAGCTGAAAAGTCGACTTACTCCGAACCGAAAAAAAAATTAATTTAAAAATTAAAATGTATGAATATTAACTTTCACATGTGCAAAATTTACAAAAACGAAATTTGGAACGCATCTTATTTCTGAGATTCGTGACTTCGTCACTAAAACCTGCCAAAACTTTCCTAACTCGTTTTGTACCACTAAAAAGAAGACTTGTCTTCCGCTCGAAAAGTCAAAGTAATTAACGTGTTTAATTAATGTTTTCTCACAATCGACGGCACTTTCTGTGACAAACCGCGTCTTTTATGTAAGCGGACACCCACCATAGTTGTTCAAAACACGTTTAAAGCTTTAGATAAGCTCTGTATATAATGGTATTTGTGATATTGTTTTGAGCGTCTTGTTCTGCTTCACGAATCACACTCAATGAGAATATATTTTATTATTCATACTGGCTCTACCAGCTAAGTATAAATATATATATATATATATATATATATTTTTTTTAATTAACAACGGGCCGTCGGACAAATGACAAAAATGTTTATATCGTTCTTTTTGGAGATAATTGTTCTGTCAGTCGAGTTGCCTTCGGGGAAGTTAGCCCAGCTAATTACGAAAGAGTTTGTGACTAATATATTCTCCGGGGATGTTAGTTCAGCTTCTTAAGAAAGCGTTTTTGTTTAATAGAAATTATGCTTTTTATTAAGTGCAGATAATTAAAGTTCACTAAGCCTGTCCAATGACATTCTTAGTACAACAACAGTCCGCGAGCAACTGCCTTACAATTGATGCGTCAGAGACGCGGGAGTTACATTAGTGAAAACGTCTATTTGATTGGTACGTTGAATACAACAAATATAAGTGAGATAATACCATAAGATACCGAGCTCTACTCTAGAGCGCGGTTGTAAAGACAAAAAAAATACAAAACAACAACGGAAGGAAACTCCGTTTCATTTAAAATGTAACCGCAGGTGACGCAACAATTTGATTGTGCCCATCAAGTAGTGCCAAAAAGTGAATCGTCGCAGCGCTCGTCGCCTTTTTGCGTTTGGTATCACCGGCTGAAACAAATACTCCCAGTGAATGCGCCTTAGTCATGCGTTATCTTTTGTGTGTGTGTGTGTGTGTGTGTGTGTGTGTGTGTGTGTGTGTGCGTGCGTGTGTGTGTGCGTGCATCTGTGTGTGTGCGTGCATGTGTGCGTGCGTGCGTGCGTGCGTGTGCGTGTGTGCGTGCATGTGTGCGTGTGTGCGTGCGTGTGTGTTTGCGTGCGTGTGTGCGTGTGCGTGTCTGTGTGTGTGTGATTGTATTAACAAGGAATAGCAACCGAGCTAAAGACGGCGTGAGCCGTGATGCTGCACATTTGCTAATGCCTAATTGTCTTCATTGAGTCGTAACGTCGGCTGCGCGTGTAAAACTTAGTAAAAAAAAGACTTAATGTAAGAAAGTGTAAAAAGTATGAGACCAGGGCTCTAAACTCGTCAAACTCAAATTTGGGGCCCAAGTACATGCAGCGCACCAATTGCACTACCACGACGATGACTTCGCGCGTTTGTCGCCGGCGTCCAATCGGCGCGCTTCGCGAACTTTCGGCTCCAACTTGGTATTTGACGAGTCTAGGGACCCTAATTTACTTTTTGTAGTCAAGGTCTCATATTCAAAATCTATGTTTATGCTATCGTTTCTGCCAACTGTCGATAATGGATTGTATTGAAATGAAGTGAATCCTTAAATATTATTCTGGGAGGACAACAGTTTAATTCGGGCATTCTTCGCAATACACATTTGTTTTTCTCATTTTGAGATGCCTAAATTTGCGTTATTTTATAAAAACCGCGAAAAATACGTTAAACCGCTCATTGTAATTGAGAACTTTGAGAGGTATAAGATCTAGTGCAATTAAAACTGACTGAGATGTTTAATTGAAAACTTTAATACAGCCAACTTGTAGTGCGTTAGGACAAAGGTTTATACCAGGCCCGATTATATGTCTCTTTGCTAAGGATATTTTAATATCGAGGCTTCAAACTAGAAAGTCGTTAAATAACTTTGTTAATATTTCCTTTTGTAAACTGAAAATAAAGTTTTTTTTTCAAAGCTTCATCACTTGAATATATTAAACATTTTTTATATAGTTTAAGTAGTTTTATATTAAAGCGCCAAAGGTAACAATAATGCGCACATAAACAACAATGCCCAAACACACAAGATTCTTGGAATTATATACTATTGTCTCAGCCGCAACATTTTCTTATACCTGTTTTATAGTTTTCACTCTTTTTGTCATTTCTAGCACTTTATACGACCTTAGAGTTGAGCAGACAAGATTTATAGTCATTTTTCGACTGGAAAACAAATAACAAGAAAACTACTTAGAACAAGAATGGAATGCGCACAAGTGACACAATCTAGGTCAATATTCATATTTATGACCAAAGAGTGTTCCCCAGATACGAATGGTCCAGTTTACATTAAACTTGCTTAACTTACGAGTATATTTATTATTAAAAAGAGCTATGCTACGCACGATAAAAGTTTAACGTCGAGAAACTGACTGAAATAGGTATCTTGCAATGAAGTTGAAAGCGCTGCATATACGAGCTAGTTTATCAGACGAAAGTCCAAATATTAATCGACCACTGCTCATGAATTGTCCATAAATGAGTGAAAACATGCTTTGGTTCTACTTGCGGAAGTCTAATCTAAGCTCGGGCAAAACAAAGCTCCATTTTAATATAAGCGTTGTTACAAAATACTGAATAGTTCCATTATGCAAGCCACTTCATTTATGCCACAATATGTTTGTTAAGCTTAGTTGTTGAAGGAAGAGTATTTAAACCACGCTTAGTGCACGTTGCACTCACTATGCCTTTGAAAATACAAGTTTTGTACACTTTGAATAGTTAAATTTATTAATTATTTATTGGGGAATGAAAAATTGTTCGAAAGATGTGGTTCCTATAAACTATTCTAGTATTGATTATTTTGTGTATTTCTTTTTATTTGTAGCACCATCAGCCACTAGCGTAGGATGCAAACAAACATAAACAAATCAAGTTGTAATTTGGGGAAAAAATCAGTTGCTGAATGTAGTGCAATCTATGACTTCGTGGTCTCAACAGAAATAAGCGCTTACCCACTTCCGTTCGTGTACAATGACCCCATATTTATGTAATGTGACCTTTACGTTGTACAATAAAAATTTGAAGGTAACAAAAATTTTGATTAGTGATTTTATTATAGATACTTTATAAAGGATGAAACTGAAGATTTGTTTGTCGGATTGCCAAAGAATGCTTAACGGTCGTACCGTCCCAGGGTGATGCAAGCATCGCGGTTTTGCCCCTTTTCTGTTTTTTCTTTCATGTAATTTTTAAAAGGATCAGAGACTTAAAGACAACAAAGCATAACAAAGCATACTTTGGAGAGCATCTAACTAGGCTTGTCTTCATTTTTTTTAGTTTAAAAAAATATTAATAAAGATTATGATATTTTCAGTCTAACCTGAATATTGCTAAACGAGCACAAGTAAAGCTCGTCGGTCATATAAAACAATTTACATCTACCAAAATCAATCATATCAAAGTACTGTTTTACAACTAGTGACTCATTACACACCATAGTGAAATAATGTTTTGCCAGTCTAGATTTTCCGTGGGAAAAGTAATATTTGTCATGTGATCTCTAGGCACTATATCATACTCATTATTACAAAACTCCCGCTATCTTCTTGAACTTAGGTAAACTGCATACGCCTCGTGAGCCTACAAAACAAATACAAATCATTACATTTTTTCCACTCATAAAAAAGTGGGAAATTTTTATTAGCTGGCGTTGCATGTATACATTGCAACATTTGTTGCAAACAACGTCTCTTTATTATACCGCTCTGTTACCGTAAAACTCAGATACGGATACCCTCATCACTCAAAATGAAATCTAAACGCGAAAGAAAACACAAACGCTTAGAAGTTGAGTACCGGAGTTGCATGAGACTACTAAACCGTTTACTTTTAAAGATCGCCCAAAACGTTTGTTGAAAGCATTGTTTTGGCAAAAAAAAAAGAAAGATCCTTGCCCAATGAATACTTCATACAATCGTACTCTCTTAACGGCTTTTAGTACACTTTCATCGTCAGCGTATACGGTTCCGCGTTTATTTTATTTTTTTACGTGAGATAGGGTTTCTGCGCTAAACTCGTTGAGACGACTAATGTGTCATTTATTATTGTAGAATCAACGGGGTTTATTTATTCTGTATATAGTGGTGTATGAAATTTAACCTTTGTGTATTGTGTTTTGGAGCCTTCTAAGTGTTTTGTTCGATACATTAAACTGTACATCTCTCTTTGTTCCTTCAATTCTAAGAGGGGGCGGTGAGTTCTTATGTAAACTAGTTTCGTTAAGGGTGGTTCACTCAGCACCGGTTACTTACATTTCTTTATGTAACATATAAGTCATCGAATCATTTGTGTCTCCAATGTCGCGTGCCAGGCTATCACCTTGAACTGGCAGCCATGCACGCTTCATATGAAGCACATATGCCCTTGTGATATCTGGCGTTAGAAGACCTAAGCCGTTGTAACCTAACGTAAAAAAACGGCGTTGTACGAACCAGCCTTTACTTTGTTTGGATATAGCGTCCGTAGTATCATGAATATTTTCAGAAAATCTTAGGTTTTGATTTGTCTCTTCTGTTGATACACTACCAGTTTTTGGTTATTACTAGAATGGCGAAATCATATCCTTAAACGTGCATGTATTTTTAACACTCACTATTTCTTGTCTATTTTTTATGCATATATTTAGTTGTAAGAATAAAGTTTTGCTGTAAAAACGCCCTAACATAAGAAACAAAATAGCAACTTGCATAACCAACCTACATAAAAATATGTACTGAATCGGGGAGACACTACCACCAACACAAAGTATGTGCTGGGAATGGAATATCAGCTTGGAAAATCAAATTAAATAAAAAAAAACACTTCGCCCGAATATTTCTCAATAATCCTAAGAGACAAGCATTGGTTCCAAGGGTTTCTGTATTGTTATTATTCTGTGATATTTGAAAAGTAAATGAAGTTTGTCAGCCTTGTTAGCGTTAGAAGCACCGATATCTTTTTTTGTATCGCATTACAAACTACGAATGAATACTAATACTTTGAGACTGCGTTAATATTGTTGTTTGTTTGACAGATTGTACTCATCTTTGGATCCCTAACGTGGATCCCTAAGGACGTGGGGTGGGAATGAACGCGACATAAAAAAGGAAGGCTCAGTCATTCTGGAGTGGCAACTTATATATCCCGTGGCGTATAGGAACCAATACATTGCCGTATTAAAGATCACGAAACTTTGCTAAAAGAACTCAAAAGGCAAATTAATGTAATTTTATTTATACGCTTTGTTATTTCAAAGAAGCTTGCTACTAGATCTGCTAAATGTGTAAAAATTAGGTAATAGTTCTGGAGGTACAACCATCGGTGTACCAAGGACACAGTATATTTGACGCTTTTCTTGGCTACTTTAATTATGAAAGGATTAATAACAATCAATCATATATTGACAGGACCACTTTAAAAAGGAACGATAACAGTCGAACTAACATAGGTGTGATGATGTGACTTAGTGTGCAAAAGAAGAAGGGTGGGTCAACCCATGGATCCTGGTCGGAGGGGCAAGGGAAGACGACGAAGAAGAAAAGAAGAGATGGGAGTGCGTGCATGGATAGCGTGCGAAGGACTGGCCGGGAGATTGTGCTGGGTCCGAAAGACTGCCATCGGCCAGAGCAATCGGCTGCTCGCTCCTGCTGTCTGTATAGTAGCCTTGTCCCAGCAAGGGCAGCGCATGGAGATCAACTCTGCCCGGTTTCTTACTGCGAGAGCACATGGTACTGGTGACTCTTGGGTCATTGACGGAAGCCAACCGCTCCCGCTCCTGACAGCCATACACGGTTGTGGCTCGACGTGGTTTTTCACCCGTTTCCTCGTTAGTTCGATTATCGGCCCGGCCAACTCCACGTAGTTGGGAATAAATTGGCGGAAGCATCCTGTTAAGTCAAGAAAGGCCCTAATTTGCCTCTCACTCTGCGGCCGTTTCGCGTCCTTTTTCTTTTTCAACGCTTTCAAACAAGGCTTTATCTCTCTGTTACCCAGTTCATGACCCAGGAATATTATTGGTCCTCATTCCGACTTCGCACTTCTTGGGTTTTACCGAAATAATGGCTTGTCGCATTCTCTCAAAAATCTGATTTAAGGTCTTCATATGTTCTTCCCATGCTGTCGGTTGCTATGAGGATATCGTCGATGGAATGTTGAACATTTGGGATGTCCGAAGATAGCTTCCTCATTAATCGAGTGAAGACGGCTGAAGCGGTCTTAATTCCTAAAGAAATAAACCTAAACTACTACATCCCATCCCGGACTTTGTTGAGAAGGCTGTCTTGGTCTTAGGATCGTCTAGGTAACGGAATTTGTCAATAACATTTGGCTAAGTCTAGCTTGGAAAAATAAGTTTCATTTGCACCTGAGCCAGTACCTATCAATCCAAGGAATGGGTTCGTCATCTTGGAGCCGAAATACTGCTGAAGCGACGGAAGTCGATGCACAGGCGAACACTATACCATCGGATTTTCTAACCAAAACAAGAGGTGAAGTTGTAGGAGAAGCTCAGACCTATCAATCACTCCGAGTTTCAACATCTCTTAAACCTCCCCCTCGATTACCTCCTTATTGCCCCTTATTGCGAAGAGAATCGGGTACTGCGGTGTATTTACTGGAGGTGACGACACTAGATCCAAATGACATTCCAACGGTTTCATCTTTTCCGGGTTGGTCAGATAACACCCCGTCGAACTCGTGGAGGAGTTTGTCTATCTCGGCGGCCTGGTCATCATTCAACAAGTCTGATCAAATAACATGTTCCGTTCCCTGGGTCCTCTTCACACTCATGCAGGGAAGTTCCTTCTCCGTAACACTGTCCTGGATTGCTACGAAATATTTGACTTGCAATTTACTAGTTGAATCTACGACTCGTTCTTCGTACCGCTTCAACTTGTTAAAATGAAACAGCTTTTCGAGTGTGACCCAGATCGAGAACATAATCCACTTTATTCTTCCTTTCCAACCCAGGATAAGGACCCTTCCACTGCCTTAACAAGTTATTTTTGATGGTGAGCAAAAGTATCATGGATCGGTCTCGAATTTTCAATTGACGTCGGCTTGCCTTCGCATCGAAATATTTTTTCTGCTTGCGTTGAGACTCCTGTAGTTTATGGTTCGCTAACTCGGTCGTTTGTCTCTAACCGGTCCCTGAATTCGAACACATATCCATATGTTGTTTTCCGATCTGAACTGATCTGGTCTCCGACCCATATCTCATTTAACACAGACAGAGGTCATCTTACGTGGCGCCCATAAATCAGTTCAAAGGGGAAAACCCCAAACTTGCGCTAGGGAACTTCGCGGTACGCAAAGAGGAGTGGGGCTAAGTATTTATCCCACGAGCAGGGTTTATCTGAGCACATCCTTTTAAGCATTTGCTTGAGAGTCCAATTAAAACGCTCTACAAGACCGCTGCATATGGGGTGGTAGGGCGTTGCAGCAGATGTCTAACTGATAACAGCTCTATCACCTCCCGCATTATGTTTGATGTGAAACTACGAGCCTTGTCCGACAAACTTTCTAGGTGGGAGGCCTGCTCTTGAAAACATTTCGAGTAACCCTTCCGCCACTGTAAGCAGGTCGATATTCTTCAAGGGTGTAGCGTCGGGGTATCGGGGGGCAGAATCCACCATTGTCAGTACATACCGATAACGTCCCCCAGCCGTTGAAGAAAGTGGACCAACTATATCAATGGCCACACGTTAGAAGGGCGTGTCGATGATAGGCATGTTTCTCAGCGGCGCCTTTTCTACTCTTTCCCTTGAGATTGTTCGCTGTCACATGTCGCATGAATTGCATATCTGTTGGTATCGGCCTGGGCAGCGGGCCAACAAAGTTTGCCAGCACCCGGTCAGTTGTCCGTTTGACACCTTGGTGTCCGGCCAAAGCAATATCATGTGCCACCAGTTGTACCTTGCTGAGCAGCATCTTTGGCACCACCACCTGACGTATTTCTCGGCCCTTTGATGAATCTGCAGCAGCGCATTATGAGCCTGTTTTTTTGTAAAAGTTTCTTTTGTTTCCTCCCTTCGTCGTGAGCACCGCGCCTATTTGTTTTCTGCATGTCTGCAACGTTGGATCTTCCACCTGAAGTTTCTTTAGCACATCCTTGGTGATCCATTCACCGCCAACGTTACTAAGTTGGTCTAACCTACTCGGCATACTACCGTCGACGGCAGGGAAGATTTCATCTTCAGCGTCAGCCACCTCCTTCAGGGTTTGTTTGGCCGAGTCTTTCGCTCCATGAATATTCCCCACAATAACGTCATACAGAGGACAATCCATACACTAGGCGGTTACCCGTCCCGTTAAGAACGGCAACACAAGATGAGTGTTTGCCTCTGGCAACATCAGACACGTCTCGTCCACTAAAATACGGGACTGACTTTGCCAGCAAAATATTCCGATGCGACCGAATTCTCGGCGCACTTCACGGTGTTACTCCCGGTGTCCCTCAACACCTTTACTGCTTTGACGTTTAATACCCATCTGTGATCGGCATACCTTCCGACACAGATTGGTCTCGCATTTTCAGTAATATGCATGAGGGACGTTGCTCTGAAGGCGTTTGTTGAGATTTTCTTCCTTCCTTGTGAGAGCGCGTCCGTCTTACCAGCAAGATCATCGTCGGGTTTTACGAAACATGAAACTTTCTTTTTCCTTTTTTTCCTCGCGGACATGATCTAGACTCGTGGCCTGATCTCTGACACACTTGGCGGAACCAGTGCTTTTGGCTTCGATCGGCCTTGTGGCCCAACTTACCGCACAAGAAACATTTTATCTTTAGAGCGGATTTGCTGCCATGCACATCTTGCTTTCAGGAAATCTAAGGTTTCCTTGGCTTCTCTCCTAAAATTGTTCAGATTAGGCTGGCCCTTCGCCTCCAGGAAGTGGTCCGCTATTTCAGCCAGCGCCGAGATGGTTCTACGGCTTCCTTTCTTTGAAAAAGACCGCGAGCCTCGGATGACAATTCCGGAAGAATTGGTTCCCGATCATCTGGTCACGAATCCCCTCATACGTGTTTGGGCATGCGTTCACACTGACCCAGGGTTGATGAACCCTTCTAGTCTTGCAGCAAACTGGCTTCCTGTCTCTCCGTCTAACGGCTTGCCCTAAATTTCTCGCGGTACCCCTCTGCCGTCTAACAGAACCGCTGGAACAAAGCCCTTCTTACTTTAATATAATCCAGAGAGTCTTCGGCGACATCCTATCTATGACCTCCAGAGCTGGGCCAACAGGGCACATGCTTACAGCAGTAGCCCACTTCTCTTGCGACCAAAACTTGCCCCTGAGCTAGAAGCTCTAATCTCCTCGAATACGAGTCGAGACCGTCTCGTCTGTCATCGAAGGGGGCATAAGCTTGTGAGGACTAAGATATAGCGATATAGATGCGCGACGTGACCCCTCACTGCCATCTGTTCGTCCTATCTCGGTTACGCTAGGCTCTGCAAGACAAATTTTTAATTCGATAATGCGTTGCTCACGTTCTGCCTTGAGGCGCTGTGATTCCCCTTCAGCAGCCCTCTCTTCCCGTTGGCGTGCTTGCTCCTCGTCTACCCACATCCTTAACTCCGCTCCTCCCAGTCCAATCTCAGGGCCCAAAGACATTAAAGGGGGACTCAAGCGGTTTTTGGGGAAGCTACTTTTTGGTGCGATGGCGTTAAGGAAGTGTCAGTGAATGAGTATCTTCAGTTTTAAAAGGCAGAACCGCCTATTAATCACGCAGGAATAAAATACGTGCGGACTCTTTCCTGTACTTGCGAGGACCAATGAAATTATCGTATGTTTGAAAATTTTGGCGGCCTTTGTAAAGTTTCGCTAAAGAAACAATTTTCAGTTTATTTAAATATGTTGTGCATGATAATTTCACAAGACGTAAAATAGTTCTAGTTTAGAATACGCGATACTGCAATTATCGTTTCACAAACAAGGGACTACGTTTTCTCCTTGCCGTCCTCCGCGGGGGTGAATTTCCCGTTCCCCCGGGATGCGCGGAAGCGCACGTATCTGCGCGCACATGGCGTCGGTGTTGATCATCGACGTGGACGGCGTGGTGAAAGCTCATCGTTCCGCGTAAAAGCGCTATCCTTGACTGTGAATTTTCGTCGTGTGTCGTTATGATAACCCAGCACGTACTAGAAGGGAAGACCCACCTACTCGTGCGGCGATGCCGTGGCGGCACTCTCAAGACAGCAGAAACGCCCGTGCCGTCGTGTTTGTTTACTTCGACTACAGTGGTGCTTTCTAAGCATTTGTGTCCTCGAACATCGCCCGGATTTCTTATTTGGCGCATTTCATGCGTGTGCTCAAGTTCAAGGTATTACTGGCGCGTACCGTATAAAGGACGCGAAGTTTCACGCGTTTTCATCACCGGAGAAAAGTTATTAGTGTTAGCAATCCTGAACGCTCGCAACGTCTATCTGATCACGAAATCATATTTCTACGTTGCTATATCGCTGCTAAGATTACATTGTCTTTTATAATCGTAGAAAATGCGTGTGGCGATATTTGTACTATTGCAATGTCGTGTATAGAGTCGTGATCGTCCAAGACGGCGTACGGCATCTTTTTATTTTCTTTTTTTCATCCACTGTACCCTGCAAGCCTATCAAGAAAAATCAATAATAAAGCTTTAGGCTATAGAAAACTGTCTGTCTCTATTCTGTTACGGCATTGAGTAGCAGTGCGTCCCCTTTTAGAGGGGCCGCTGAAACAGCTGACGGCGACCCGCTGTGCTTGTAGTAATTTCAGGTGTGTACGCGCGGCGCAGAGCTGTCGTTCCGGTCGCTCCGGTTGCAACGGACGCAGTCGTAGGTACGCGCTCGTTGCACATGTCTGAACCAGCCTTCCCCCCGTCCTCCCGAGGCGAAAGTCAACGTGGCGACATCGTTTGACATCACGTAACAGAGGTAACGCTGCGATGTCAAACGTTGGTTTGGTTACGACTTGCCCCAACCGCAAATCGAAGAACGCCCGAAAAGGTCTGCGTTTCATCGTCCTCGGAACCCGAACAGGACTCCGAAGCGCTGCTATCGTCCACATCGCACGTCGGAGTGGCGTCATAGGAAATCATCCCCAGGTCGGCTGTCCGCCGAAGAATTTCAACCTCCAACGGCATCAGGTCCTCGAGCGTAGAGAACGCCGCCATGATCGAAGCTCGAATGACAAAGAGGTTCGGCCGATGCGGCTACCTCGGGATCACTGCGCGACGGAACGTCGTCCAACGCCATTGGCCCGAGATACTTTTGATAAGCGTGCGAGGACCAATGAGAGTGGTTTCGTTTTCGGATGGATCCGAGGTTTGGCGGCCTTCAATTACATTTTATTAAAGAAATAATCACCGTATGACTATACTATTTGGTTTTTAGGGATACTTGGGGCGTCTAAATTCAGCTGTCATCATCAAAACACGAACTCAAAAACCACTTGAGTGTCCCTTTAACTCTCTAATCTCTGTTCTGATTATTATTGTTATTTAGAAAAACTAGGAATAGACAATGTATTGTCCTGTCGCGGACGCCAGTTAATTGTAGCAAGGTTCTTTAGGGTTAAATATTCACAATATACACATGTCCTTCGTTTTCCTTACAACATGTGTGTATTAAAGACATCAAGAGCTCACATACTTATACTAAAAGACAAAACAAAACTTAGTTAAAGAAATTAAAGAAAGGGGAACGCAACAGTCACCATGTCTTGGAACAACCATGCGCAGCAGCGGGTCTCGTGTCTGGAGCTGTCGTCGTCGGGCCACGGTTGTGGCTGGCAGTCAAGAGCGGGAGCGGTTGGCTTCCGTCGATGACCCAAGAGTCACCGTACCATGTGCTCTCGCAGTAGGAAACCGAGAAGCGTAGATTTCTTTGCGCTGCTCTCGCTGGGACAAGGCTGCTGGTCAGACAGCAGGTGCGAGCAGCCGATTGCTCCGGCCGATGGTGTCTTTCGGACCCAGCACGTTCTCACGGCCAGTCCTTTGCACGCTCTCCGTGCACGCACTTCCTATATTTTCTCTTCTTCGTCATCTTCCCTTGTCCCTCCGAGCCGATCCATGGGTTGACTCACCCTTCTTTTGCGCACAAACTCACATCACCTTAATTGGTTATAGTATACATTTCAGATATGAAACATAATTAGTGTTGACTGTAAAGATATCCGAGATTATCTTACATTGTTCTCACAATATTGTTCAAAAGGAGCCAGTAAATTGAGCCGATACTCAATCATTAAGTTATAGACGACCTTAATTAAGAAATATCCTACTATTGGTCCATCTTTAAAGAACCTATTCCTATCGTTTAAAGAACCTTTAGAGAGTCTATTCTTGTATGCATTTGTACATCCTTAACCCCTTGATTATCACAGAGAAGTCCAAGATATGAAAAGGTGAAACATGTTTTGTGTGTGTTTTTCCGTTCAAAGCAGGGATGCTATTCTCTTAACGTTTCTTTAATATATATTTTTTATTTAAAAAAAAGGAGCTCATTTGCATGCCCGTTTGAAACCAAGTACAGAGTATAGAAATTTGATTGAAAGAAAAAGCTTCTTCCACATAAACGCATATAACCGAAGAGAGAAACTAAGGGCAACATTGTGGGTCCAACTCTTGGTCTGAGAAAGATTATGCTGAATTAAGCCTTTTTCCCAGGAACAAGGGATTGATGTTTCGAACTCTCACTTACTACCCCAAATCCTCGTTTAGTTTTGCTTCCTTTTTGCTTGACGGGGGGTTCGTGCTTAGACTGCTAAAACGTTTGCAGCCTTTCCATTGCCAATACAAATTACAGACTTCGTAGTTTGTATTGTTCTAATTTCTCCTGCACGCTGACGCTGCTCTTCGACATCGCGACTACTGTAAAACAAGGGTCACTAGAACCGATATATTCAAACCCTATGGTTTCTGATATCATATTTATCTTTCTTATTTCGCGTGTATTTCTCTTTCACCCGTCCTCATTAGTATTTTATTGTTTAGTACATACGCGTGTCTGTACTTGCGCAGAGCGGGGATATCCGATGCGCGAACTGCCTACATAACCCAATAGCACTTAAAAAGCAAACGTATTTCACCCTTTTTTTGTTTGGCGCGCCCGTTCTGAAATAAAAAGAAAAGCAAACATGAATTCTAGGCCTATAGATCACGGCTCTTCTCAGATAGATCATGGCAATGAATTCTTCTGATCTTCTCAATGTCACGTTCCACTTGAAATATGGGAGGTCTACATACCGTAAAATGCCTAAAAGAATCGGGGTCCGTTCTTCCTTGAAATCTCACCTCGTTTCCCCTGTTCTATAGAAACGTTGCTCATAGTTTTAACTTTTACTTCTTTCGATGTTTTTGTCTCCCTAAGCCATCGCCCATGACAGTCACTGTTGTTTCCCGGTTATTTTCAACAATTCTCTAGCGCTGAACGGCGAGGAAGGGTATATATATCCTTTAATCCCTATACAGATATTTTTTTTTCTTTTGCTATGCTTTTTCCTGTTACGCCATCTGTCAGATGATTATTTTTGTTTTTATTACCATAAAGTAGAAACACTATTTTTCTTGTATTGCCAGGCTCCATTGTTTCTTGTTTTTCCAAGCCAGTACTCCAAAATAAAATATGAAAACGAAAAGAAAAAGAAGAGGAAACGTGTGGCGCACAACGACAGATGCATGATAGAAAACACACCCTGTGCTTCTGGTATCATGCCTGAAATACGTTAAATCCAACAAATTGCTTTTCAAAACAAAACAAAAACACCCAAGCGCTATATAATTATATATTTCGCTCAATGTCTGCGCCGCTAAAACCAGTAAATGAAGATATCAAATCTGGAATAGTTGTTTCGCTTTCCTAGCTGTAACATGCTTTTTTTATTGCTTCAAGGGATACACGCTAACCATAAGCCGCCTGGCAACCTATGTATTTTTTGATATGAGCCTTTTTTCGGACAACGGTATGCAATACAGTCATGAGATAAACCAGTCGAGGGTGGATTTCAAGAGGCTTGCGAAATCGATAAAAGAAACAGAGTCGTGTTACTGTTAAGAGACACGTCAATGCTCGCACACCTTCGATCACTTCACGGAGATCCGTAGAAAAATAGTGAAAGCATGTTTCTCAAGGTCGCCTGTAAACAATTATGAATAACGGTGAAACTAAGTCGCCTGCAATTTTAAGAAACGTGTGTTTACAGAGAAATTATATATTACAACGGAGAAGCAAATGCAACGATTAATCAAACTTTGTAAATAACAATTACGCTGATTCAACATGCCTGAATTCTCCCATGTGCCTACTTGAAATATCGTTTGTGATAGATCAATAAAACGTCTTGCACAAGACTTTGGAATGTTGAACATTTTAAACATACAAAATGGAAAAAAAAACTGCACGTTTCCACATAAAATTTGGATGTATAGCCAGCTTGAGCCTGCTACAGATATACGTCACTCCGACGAGCGTGTTTGGAATTAATCATCAAATTTTATACTCTGCCTGAAAACTTCCACGCCATGTAAAACTGGCCTCCTCAGCATACGCGCTGAGTAGTAAGTTAGTAATAAATTTTACAAGCCTGCAAACATTTTTTTATCACGCTTAAAGTAACAGTCCTCGGTGATTTAATATCAAATTAAACCGATCTCCTATGTTGAATTTTGAGAACGCGCAGTAAATATTTGCCATATCAGCGGAGAGTGACATGTTTAGGGTTGCACAGGTAGTCAAAGTTGGGCATGCCCACACTTTGCCCCTTGGAGCCCACATCTTCGTAAACTTGGCCCATGCAGAGCCGAAGTGAAACCCACGGCTGTTTGTTTTTTTTTTCACTAGGGTAGCCCAATTCGGGAACGTCGACGCTTCGCCTGCCGTGAAGCCCTCATATCGCATTTGGCCCCGTAGAGTTGAGGCGGGTCCCGTGGCAGTTTTTACATGCGGTAGCCCAAGTCGGGCATGCTCGCGCTTTGCCGCCATGGAGCCCCTTTCTCGCAAACCATAGCCCCCGCATTGCCGAGGTGGGACCCTGGAGATATTGCACAGGCAGCTCAAGCGTCTAGCATGCCCATTTTCTCGCCCCCCTGAGGCCCACATGCGCGCTAACTGCTGCCCCCCCCCCGCCCCTCCCATAGCCGAAGTGGGACCCACGGCGGTATTTTTGTGATTTAGTTTTGGCTTGCTCAATTGTCTTGATCGAATTGGGTGTCAGTTCTACTCACAAGCTTCCTAGAATGATGATTGAGTTTGAGTGCACTTCATCGTCTCTTCAGCAGCATCTGAAGATGTATAACTGAACTGTACACGATCCACGAAGACAGAAGTCAATAATAATTTTAATATGGATATAGCAGCTTATAAATCAAGAAAGCGAAATAAACAACAAATTAACTTGATCTAGAGTGTGCTCCACCTTCTAGAGATGAGACAACAGGCACGCATGAAAAGCAGATTTTGTTTGGGGACATGTCCTCTTCCAGGTTATATTGTGCTGTACTCCAAGTTGTTGTTTTTCCTGCAAAATTCGGCGTCCAGCCACTCAAAAGCCAAAAAAGTCAAAATGGACGTTAAGTGTTTATACAGCGTAAGGTTGGTCTGCCAGCATGGGGCGACACTGGTTTACACTGTAGATAAGCAATTTTTGCCAGTGCAGGACGACTGCTAACCCATGGTCTTTAACGTGCTCAGGCAGTAGTGATACAAGACCGCACCCCGGTACGATGCTCAACCAGATCGAAACGAGTAGGGATGGGCTCGAACTCAGGATACCTGGGTTCCGCAGCGTGAGCTTTCGCTCCATGCGCGTCGAGCTGGGTGTGCGCTTTAGCCCACTGGGCCACCGATCCCCCACCCTCTTGCTACTCATATCCAGGAAGTACACCAGGTTTTGTTATACACAGGAATAATAGTTTTTCTTTTTTTATCTGGGGATCATATAACGTAATCCAATTAAAAGTTCGGGAAAATGAGTTTCGTAGAGGACACAGTTTAATATAAGAAAAATAATGCCTATCACCGACTCACCAGTAATATATGTATTCATAAAATAACTGCTCCTTAACTAAATGGCGCACAACAAGTGCTCATAAAAATAGCATTCATTCCAAAACTAAAATATCAAAACCTACGTGTTTAACCGGAAAGTTTGCAATTTCCGCAAAACCCTTACATTACTTTAATAAAGCTAGGTAAGTTATAGACATGGTAACCTTAGATCGAGGGGACAAAAAAGAATGGACAGTCACGAAGCTCCGAACTCAGCTATCCCCTCGCCCTGGGGTTACCATATCTATTCTTAACCAGCTTGGCTGCCTATTTGCTTTGAGTTACAGCACCGTAAAACACCATCAACCGAGACATTTTGATGTGAACCGCTTGTTAAAAAGAAATGATCACAATATTCTTCGTAGCTCAATTGAAGCGTAGTGCGTACTGCACAAGCAAAAAAACGGTGAAAGAGGAAGTTAATTTGAGTTAGGAAGCTATCCGAGGTAGCCCGTTAGAGAAACGCCTAGCTCGACAAAGGTGCAGCAACCGTAAAGGACTAACTTGGCCCTAGTTAGCTTTTGTTCCGTGGCGTTTGTTAGTGCCGAAGTACTTTGGCAGCTTATAGTCCTACTTGGGCGATTTTTAGACATGAAAAGTTTGCTTTTCCTCTGGTACGCTACAGGACTGCCTAAGCAAGTGCCATACTCGAGCCATAACGGCCAAAGAAAATCCAAATCTGGAGATTTTTCGGGGCGTGCCAAAGTTTGGCGTTTCTCCGGTTAGCCACTGGAGTGCAAAATGTGTGCCAAAAATGAAAAAGAAAGTCCAGATGCATCCCGAAGTTTGGCTTTTCTCTGGTGTGCCACAGGAGTGCTCTTTCACGCGCTTCAGAAGAAAATTAAATAAAATAGGCGTTCGTAACACGATACTCAGATGTCATCATCTCCGTTGATGTTGTCAAATGCTTCAAATGAGCATTAACAAAAATATCGCCGCCGCTGCTAGGATTTGATCCCAGATCCCCGAGTATGAAGCGGGCGCAGTACCAGAAAGCCTAGGCCGCTTGTGCTTTTTTTATTGTTAAGCTTTGACAGTAGTCAATCACACTGCAAGACTGGCACAGAGCTACGCTTGGTTTAGCAACGGGTCGCTTAATAATGAACTGTGTTGAGGAGACCTGCGCACATCAGTCCCGCGCATCGTTCGCTCGATGGCCACAGCTGCGGTAACGTCGAACAGCTATCAGGACGCGCGTCCGGTAGAGCGTGTGTAATTCTCCGACCGGACATTGCTGTCTTGCACCTACGCGCGAGTACAACAATCCGGCGGAATCTGCGCTTTGCAAAATCACCGTTTCTGGTCCAGCCGCGGCAAAATATTTGGCCCAGCTTTGGGCTGGAGAAATCAAAAGCATCTAAACTAAAGTAAAAAGTGGCGGGCAGAATGGAACTTAATTGTTTTATTTAATTAAGTCGCAGACTACCGACATCCTACCAATACCTTATCGGTCATGCTATCTCCAGACATAAAGAAACCAGCGCCAACAGGACCCGCCATGATTACCTAACTCTGAGCATTTGTTAGCAGAATTGAGGCTCGAAAATGCCAGAGGCTAGCCGGACTACCAGAGAGTGAAGTCTAGCTCTGACACGTTTGGGGATTTGGGACCATAGACGCCAGATGTCCACCGAATTTTCACGCAAAAAGCCTAACTCTGGCATTTGTGAGGAGATTTAGGCCCAGAAATTCCAAATGACAACCGAACTATCAGGAAATAAAGCCTAACTTTGGCACTCATGGGGCAATTGGGGCATATAGATGCCAGATGAAATCCGAACTACCAGGCAGTAAGCCTCAACTCTGGCACTTGTTTGACGATTTTGGCCCAGAAAAGTCAAATTTGATTTTTTTTTATTGAAGACAATTAGTGAGTGAAGCCTAACACTGGCATGTTTTTAACGAATTAGAGTCAATATTCCCAGACTCTTGCCAAAGGTCAGATTTAGCTCGATTTTAGATTCCCCGGGCCCCTCAAGGCCCCAAAATCCAAATCAAATTCAAAATCTTGGTCCAGATCTCCGTGCTACCAGGGATATAACTTCTAATCAATACCAACCAACATGACGAGAAAGGAAGGTACTGTCGTCTAGTCCAGGTAACGAAGCAACACTCAAATATATAGGAAAAATTACTAAATTTTAAATGACAAAGGGGCTTATAAAAAGGCATATACGTACTAAAGCCGTGGGTAAGTTGCAGAGAAGAGAAAAATCAAAAACGTTCGCTGCTGCATGCCGTCTTGGCGGTTCCGAGGTGAAGCGCCGAGGTGAAGCGCCGAGGTGAAGCGCCGAGGTGAAGCGCCGAGGTGAAGCCGCCGAGGTGAGAGCGCCGAGGTGAAGCGCCGAGGTGAAGCGCCGAGGTGAAGCGCCGAGGTGAAGCGCCGAGGTGAAGCGCCGGGAGGTGAAGCGCCGAGGTGAAGCGCCGAGGTGAAGCGCCGAGGTGAAGCGCCGGGTGAAGCGCGCCGAGTGAAGCGCCGAGGTGAAGCGCCGAGGTGAAGCGCCGAGGTGAAGCGCCGAGGTGAAGCGCCGGTTTACGGATCCCTTGGTGGCTGGTTCGAATCCCGCCCGAGGCGCCTGCAATATGACGGAGGCATATTGCTGAGAAGGCGTAGTGTAACCGAGCTCTCGGTTGCTCATTAAAATGTCCCCAAGTGGTCGAAATAAACCGTCAGTCCTCCACCTGAGCGTGCCAGACGCCCTACGCTGGTTTGGCACGTAAAACCCCCCATTTAACTTTGCTTGATTTTGGTAGCTGCTTAGCAGCAAAATCTGCTTATTGCCACATGTGGCACGAGTGTCTGCATATACGTGGGAAATTGTTACAATAAACCAATCCCCTCTTCCCATCCTCTCATCCCTAAACGAACTTCCAACACTTAACAAAAATACATAAAAAATTAGTTGGTTTTCTGTATAGGTCAGGCAAAAATTATGTAAATGTGTAGCAGTTGCAAATAAAATGCTTATTTATTCTGGTGAGGTGGTATAAATACATCTTAGTTTTAACAAATTATTCGTCGTTGAGTTGTTTTATAATAATACTTACGTTTAGTTAGGAACAAAGCGAAGTGTCTAGCATATATCCAGTCCTTCTGAACGCTTGGGTTTTCTCTAAAATACATCAGAAGTGTAATTGAGCTCAATGCAGGAAAGCTTATAACAAAGTTAGAAATACGACAGAACCGTCGAACGCCACTTATCACCGCAGAACAATTTTCGGCAACAAAGGATTTAATATTGCATTCAGCATGGGCTATTCGGTGTCGTTTACAAGCTCCATAAAACTCAACGCTTTATGAATGCGTCTTGTGTCGGGGTGCCATTGTGGTTTCTTGTAAATTATGGGCAGAGCGCCCTCTTTTCACATGCTGGATTGAATCGGAACATAAAACGAAATACTTCGGCGAGATGACAAAATCTTCCGCCTCTTTCTAAAGGAACCCTTTGTATTATTTTGTTGGGAACGTTTTTATTTTTTTATCTTTTTGTTTGATCGTATTCTTATGTCGAAGTTCGATATTATTTTAAAATACAATCTCCGCACAAAATGAAGTGTTCGCATTTTCGTGGAATCGTAAACCAATCACTGTTGAGGGGAAGAAAAGTATCATTCTGAAAACGAATATAATAAGATAACTGAGCTCTCAGCAATAAATATGTTGGAGTATATATATTAAAATGCTTAAAGAAAGTAATTTCTATTCACAAATCTTTGTACGTTCAGTCTTTAAAAAAGAATTATGCAGAAAGGAAGATATATCAAACGTACTTTTTGTGAGGGTCAATGTCTAGGCAAATAATTCGACACAAATTGCGCTTTATGTCACTTTTCTTTCCAAATGAACACTAAATTTTATTACAAGGTTCAAGGCGAACAACTCAATTGTACCGAACATTTTGGAGCAAGCAGAGATGGAGAAATATTGAGGTTGACGCCAAGATAAGAAAAAGTAAAGCGTCTGAAATGCGGCTAAAATTTATCGCGGACAAAACCATCTACTTTAGGGTTGAACAAACTGAAAAAAAGGGAAAAGTTTCCTCACTGGCACCCCCTCGTTTGAACAAAAGATTGTAGGGACATGAGACGCTTTAAAATGGGGTCACCTTAGAGGACTGTAACATAGATAACACTGGGAGAACAAGGCCAGTGGGGGCAGAACTATGACCTTGAATGAAAAGACCTCATGCGGTGACCTCACAAACTCTACATAAAACAAAAAACACACAACACAGGTTACCAAAATTCAAGATTCGAAAACCGCTTCTATTTGGCATCGAAAGACATGCAATGACGGCTTATTGAGAACATTTCCATGTTTGGTAATCGCTACTGATTCCTTCCACAGGTGCTTGCGGTTGTTTTTTTCCGCCGGACTACTGATGTTGTCGGAACCTCGGATGTCCTAGGCAGGGTGCCGAACCGAAATATTTTTCGCTCCGGTTTTCGTTCCGGTTCGGGGAAAACGGTTCAGCTCCGGTTCAACTCCGGAGTGAAAAAATAAAGGTTCAAACCGGTTTGAACCGGTTCGTTCTCATATGCTACAAAAACAATTGAAGACGGCAAAAAAATAAACTTTGCACGTTTTATAAACGTGTTACACATAAAAAGCAAAGTCTCGCATTATTGTGTGGAACGAACGAGCTAGTGCTGGGGCACCTCGGGACGTGGTTTAAAGCGCGGTTCAATGTCAGGCAGCTGACCGAAAAAGCAGGACGTCGTCGAGCATATCCGGGGAAAGACGGCCCCTCTGAGACGATAGAATGAACTTGAGTGCAGAAAAGGCTCGCTCCAGGCTAACCTGAATCGCAGGCACTGCCAGGGCTACTCGCGTCAATGCGTAGAGTTCTGGATGGCGCTCCCGTCTCTCTTCCCAAAACTGCAACATGTTAGCGTCCCTTGAAAGCCGCGGCTCCTTGTCTAGCATCTCCAGGAGGCAGGCTATATAAAGGGAGCTACTGGTACCTCGAACGTGCAAGCCAGCCTCATCCTCTTTTTCCTTGAGGAGCGCTTTCACGGCGTGTTCCGGATCTTCTTGAGCCGCCGCAGTTTCAGAAGACAAGGTAGAATCTTGCTCGCCTTGCAGAGCTGCGATCCGCCTCCGAGTCTTTGTTAAATGCAACGTGGCCCGGTACTTTTGCGCAGGGGTGAGAAGAAGGCGGTAGCTGGGGATCTATGTACACTGCTGCACAGAAGACATCCGTGTCAAGAAGTTGTCGCTTCCGCTTTTTCATTCACTGGACCAAGGCCTTTGCTAACGGCGACGATATCGGAAGTGTCCATGGAATATGTCAGCCATGCTCCGTAGAAATCTCCTACAGTGATCTGTTCCTTCTGCAATGTTTTCGTCGCCAATTCTGCCGGGCGACGCAATACTGCTTGCGTTTCGACTTCCGCCCATGTGTCTTCAGTCGACCTGGAGCTTCCTTCTTTTGAGAGCAACCCTCCAGCCCTCTTAGTTCAAGTAGCCAGGTGAGCATATGCAGCGTGGACATCCACCGCGTTGGACAATCAAGCATTGGTTTCTTCAATCCTAGTTTCGTGATCAGGATAACACATTGGACACGTAGTCTCTTAACAAGCGCACGGCTTTCTCCAGTTTGCGCGAAAAAAAGAGTTTTTTTTTTACATTTTAGGTTTCTTTTTTAGGTTACTGTGTTTTTCGCCACGCAGTTTTCACGCGACCTGACTTCGCGTATGAACCGAAAACCGCATGGAAAACATATCGGTTCCGCTCCGGAGCGAAAAAAATTATTTCGTTCCGTTTAAACTCCGGTTCCAGCAAAAATAGCGGTTTTTTCCGGTTTTCTGTTCACGGTTCGGGTTCGGTTCAACACCCTGGTCCTAGGCGTTTCCCGAATGACAAGGGCTCGATGTTCGGTGCCGGCGGTGGTTCCCTGGCCAGCCTGGTTGGTTCCCGCCTCAAGCCTCAGACGTCCGTCCGGGACATTACTTGGCTGCTGGTGCCCATGGCGTTGAGCTGCGTTCGTTCCTCCTGTGATCAACCCCAAAACCGCACTGCACAATCTTGCCTGTGCCGTCGCATCCGCAATGTTGTCTTCCTTTTCTTGTATGTCCCGTTCACATCATAACAACGGCATCACAAAAGGTTCAAAATAAACACCGCCAGTGCAGTCAACCAGGGAAAGTTGCGGTTATGCCAGGTCAGCTGAGGACTATTTTGCTGATCACTTCTACGAGAAATACAAGAACAAATATTATATCAGACCAATCACTTAGCAAGTTACTACAGTCAGGAAGAATATAAAGAAAGGTGAATACAAGAAAAAACATTGCTCTGGGAAATGCTTCAGATATGATTACATAATAATAAAAAAGAAGCCCAGATATCTGCTCTTTAAAAGACGGAATAAAAAAAAAGTAAACTTCCTTTTCAAGTAGAGTCCGGACGTCAACCAGACCGACCGATTCCCGAGATTTTCCTCGCGGGTTCAGACACGTCAGACAAAGAACTACTAAATCAAAAATTAATTTTAAGTAAAAAGTAAAAAAAAACAGCAACAGAAATAGATGGAAGCGATAAAGCGAGAGACGTTCCCCCTCATAAATATTTCAGAAGGGGTGTTCCCGCCTAAGTCGCTTTCGTTGTCTGCTTTCACTTTAAAACAATCCACGGTGAGGGGGAGAGTGGGAGAAAAAAAAAAAGAAAGAGGGAAAGACTTAGACAAACCACAAGGAGGGGTGGGTTCGTGGCTGGTAGATGGTACGTGACCGGGAGAGACCTTCCTTTTGTGTCAGTGTTATCAGACCGGTTTATATTGGTGGCAAGAGCACCAATTAACTTACTCAGAGCACTGCCTAGCAACACAACTTGGTGCTCCTGAAGGTAGTGGCAGAAGAACTACAAAGGGATTGCTAAAATTTGCATGGTTTTGGTGCTAGCTTATCTTTCAGAACAATATCAGTATACCCAAAAGGTTGATAGATATCCACAGGGCTCCATTTATTATGGGTATTTCATTATGTATTCAAATATCGAAAAGTGGTCTGGAATAACCTAGTTTTGTTTTAAGTTCACTGAGTGGATCAAATATTGTGTTGCTTTTTGCAATAATGCATAGTAACCTCTGGTTCCTTTCATGTATCTAATTTGTTTTGACAATAAAGACAAATAAGCAAATAAAAATATAAATAAATTTAACATAAAAATAAATTCATAAAGAAATATACAGAAAAATAATCAAATGCTCAATAAGTAACTTAAGTAATGAGCTCGTTTTTCATTCGTACCCAATAGAGCGCTAGTCACACGTAACTACGTACTGCGTACTCAATACGCGCTCGTACCGCGTAACTGCATACACAGTACCAAGTCCGAGCGGTCGCCTCGTCTAAAGTGAACGGTAGATAGTTTTCGGGGTATAGGGTTTTCTTGTTCTTAGTTCTTTTTAGGCGCACTTTCTTGCTACGTGAAGAGAGGCATTGTCTAATTTTCATAGTTGTAGGCCTTGTAGAAAACATTTATATTTGGGTTTACTGTACTTACCAGAAAAAATAATATGGGAACGTTTTAATTCTTTATGTTCGTATTTTCAGAGTGTGTTTTGGCAGCAAATCTAGGCGCGACGCTCAATCGGGAGGCAGAATTGCTACGCCTAACAAAGAACCTTTAAATTTCATCCATATATTTGAAATACACAGATCCCGACGACGATGGGACGACTTCTTCCTGTAAAGTACGCATCACCACATTAAGACCCTCTTTGAGGCAAAGCCAAACTCGGTATGGCTTTTAATATGTTCGCATTTTTAATAAAATACACCGAAACGGCACTTAATACCAATTTCAAAAGGCATTTTTATAAAACTAATTACTAAGAATTGAGAGCAAATTAATTCTTCTTTACTTTAACAGATCTTCACCAGATATCCTGTACCCCTCTGTATATGTCCTTCGTAACGCAGATGTCTATCAGGCTCGCAACAGTCCAAAAGATGTACCAAGCCAAAGAAGAGAGATAGGTATCACTCACTGGGGGCACCAGCTTTGGAGTTTACGACGGTTTTCTTACCCACACATAGAAGCAGGCGCTCCTCCTATGTGTAACGTACGTTAGCGGCCAGTTACTGTTACACCTAATATTATTTTGCTAAATCAGAGTAACGAGGCAGTAACTTGTCGTGATCTTGCCAGTAATCGTGATAAGCATCAATAGCACAATACCAGCCACCGGACTTAAAGGCTAATGTTTATCTTCTAATACTAAATATCGCCGTAACTAAAAGAAGAAAAAAACATAGCGGAAGTTTGAGCAATCTCCACGAAAAAGCACGCGCTGATAGGGACGTGAAAGGGAAAGGTATTGCTGGAAAGAAAAACGGGAAGTATATAGGACATTGAATAAAACGCTGTGTGAGAGGTTTGTTCCTTAAGTGTGTGAAAGCTTGATTGAAAGTTTTTTTAGTGCGCTGCAACGTCGACCGACGTGAAGTAACAACTTGGTTAAAAGACTTTGTCATAAGATTATAACTAAGAATGCGTTGTCTAAACAGCAACGAACAGCTTCACTCTGCCACTTATTAAAATTCCCCCTTTCAAAGGTAAGTTTAAAAAAAATTAAAAGTGCGACCAAAAAAACTGAGAACAAGAATACGAAGTGTAGAAACAGAGCGTTGACTCTCAACTCATTTATCGGCAGAAAACACACAAATCGACAATCGTCGCGATTATCAAAAAACATCAAGTCACTGCTCCCCCCCCCTCCGCCCCCCCCCCCGCACGTGTCAAGCCCGCTCAAGAATGCAAACACTTTGTGAAATAATAATATAGAAGGCGAAGGCACCAACTTTTTTGCTTCGAAATATAAATATCCTCTAAACTTTCTCTAGTCATCTGTTGACTGTGTCGCCCTAAAATACTCGTTTTACCAAGAACGGGTTTGCAAGCGCACCTATCACAGTGTACTGCCAAGTTGCCTGCTGGCAATAATCTAACCGATAGTGCATGCACTCTTGACCTCTTGTTCTCACATCTGCCGGTCTGTCTGATATAAACATTGCCACAGGAGAATTTAATATTGTAAAGCACACGGACAGCCCACGGCACGTACATTGCCCTGTGGTTCTTTCCACATGCAGGACTATCAACCCTACTTCTGTCGAATTTCGCGCAGAGACGCCCTAACTTCGAAGGCGCCAGGAAGTCCAGTGGCACTTCATGACGTTTCGCAACTTTTTTGAGGCTGGGCGAGAGCTTATGCACATCAGGTGAAACCATAGGTCTCCTATGGTTTTACCTTGAGAGACCGATGGTTTTACCATAGGTCTCTATAGGTCCAACTTCCTTGTTTCAACGGATCAGAATTGTCTTGCTTGAACCGTTCCCACTATCGACGCAAGATAAACAATGGATAATCGTCGCCAGGGATTAACATGCTGAAACCAAATCCCTTCCGTCGGGAACAGCGGTTGAAGTCGCAAGGTTTTTTTATCGAGTCTATTGTCCTTCGGCACAAAGCTCCCGAGATTTCAATTACAGATCATGGGTCGTAGTTTATGGCACAGCTCATGCAAGAAATACTTCGTCTCAGTCACACCAGCCATCGTCGCACCCCGGCGTACCACCCGCTGACGAACCGGCTGACGGAACGGCTAAATAAGACCATCGCCGACATGATCTTCACGTACGTCGACGCGAAGCACAACACGTGGGACGAGGTGTTACCCTACGTCACGTTTGCCAACAACACGGCGGTTCAAGAGACCATTGGAGTTAGACATTTCCAGCTGGTACATCGTCGGAAGTTACGACCATGCTCGACGCGATGCTGCACCACGAACCAGTTGACGATGGGGTGGACGACGCCCAGGTGGTTGCGCAACGGGCCAAAGAAGTCCGCCAGCTCGCCACACTCCGGATTCAACGGCAGCGACGTATCGACGCTAGCCGCCAGCGGCGTAGACTTTCCTTTTTCCCGGAGGGGGCAGGCTGAGAAGTTCTCCGGGAAGGGGGGGGGGTGCTGCGCGTTACCTTTTTGCCAGAACTGCAGATTGGAGCTAACAAAAGCACGCTGGGATTCCATTTCTCATGTATTTTGCCAATAAAGGCAACGTGGGCATTACTTTGTATACATGTCACTACTAGAAGCTCGTTGCATGGAACGTAAACAGCGCCTCGGTAAGGATCATGGCCCGGGCCCGGGGAGGGGGACTCTGCCCCCCCCCGGATCTCACCAGGGGGCACGAGCCCCGATGCCCCCCCCCCCCCCCCGAAGTCTACGCCTATGCTAGCCGCTACAACCTTCGTCGTCGCGACGTCCACTTTCAGCCGGGAGACCTAGTCACCACCGCGGCCTCAGCGAAAATCTGTTGCAACGGTACTGCGAACCGTACAAGGTACTTGGTCGCCTCAGGGAGCTCAATTATGAAGTGGTGCTCGACGGAATACAAACATCAACACGATTCCGAGCACCACCCGAGGTTGTTCACGTCGTTAGACTCAAACCGTTCTGCACTCAATCGGGCTCTGGACTTCTAGTCTTCCAGAGGACGTTTTAGTTTACCGTTGTTTTGTTTCATTTCGTGTTGCACTGGGGCGACGCGCTCTTAAAGAGGGGAGTAATGCCGCGTGTAAGGCTAGCTAAGTAGGCAGCGCGCAGGTGGACGGTGTTCGGATCCCGCCAATGCTTGTCGGCTGTTCTTTCTCTATGTAAGTAGAGTATTCTAGAACGTTGCAGAGCCGTGAAGCTTATTCATGCTCGATGTGTATACTTCCAGAACGAACGAGGTAGAATGTTTAAGGCTCCCAGGGGAAGCTAAAAAGTACCCCCGCCCCCCCCCCCCCCGTACGGAGTCAGTGTCGTCCGGTTGCTCGATTCGGCTTTTACGCCGCCATCAATGCCTGTGACGCTCGCCTCCTTCTATTTTGCTTTGGGTAGAAGTTTGCCGCATTAAACGTTTAGTTTATTTCAGTCATTCGTCGCGTCATCAATTGTCATTCGTGGCAATATAAACAAATTCAAGTAGAAAGAAAGCATAAAATCTCTAATATGTAATGAAAAAAATGAAAGACGTTTTCAATTCTTTGTAATGCCGAATTAGAGCGTAGCTGTTGACGAGGAGGACGGGACGGTGCGGAGGGAAGGGTCATGTGTGACGTCACGAGTGTAAAAGCTTCCTCGATAAATTTAGCGGGAGAATGTTTACCCTAAATTTTGCGGAAAAATGTCCCTGCTAAATTTAGCGGGAAAATTTCCCCGCTAATTTTAGCGAGTGACATTGTCCCTCTAAATCTAGCGGAAAAATTGCCCGCCAAATGTAGCGGAAAAATTTCGCCCTCGTGACGTCACACGTGACGACACGTGTGACGTGATTATGTGAAACGTCCCATAATACAACGCGCAGTGACGCCAATGGCAACGGCGACGCCGCTCCAGCCGGAAACGGGCGCCTAAGAGCTGCGCTAAAGAAAAATATTTCGGAATTACTTTCAGCGAAAAAAATTGATATAAACCATTTTAGTAAAACTGGAGTGATCTAAATCAGCGATCTAAACAATCCCAATTTTCATTATACACCCTATTTATAACTAATAGCGAATATGTGGTTCAAAACACCGTATAAACTATTTTTTTATTTATCCATACTGTTAGCCCGTTGGGGTTGTTACAGGAGTGCAACAGTACACGAAATAAGTGGTGACAGGTCAAGGGCGAAGTAGAGTTACTCCCACCTCTTTCCACTTTAGCGGAGCGAACGCTAAAGAGGAGGCGACCTCCTCTCTACCGTTCGCTCCACTGAAGTGGACAGAGGTGGGAGGAACTTCCACTTCGCTCTTGACCTGTCACCGACTATAGCTAGTACGCACCGTAGTCCAGGTTATTTTTTTCACCTTTAAAGCTCGGTTGAAACCAATTATTTAAACTCAAATCGCTCCAAGCATACAACCAGGTCAAAAAAGCAGTCTAACAGGAACAGCAAAAAAAAAAAAAAATCCGCCTTGAGTAAGACATTTTTGAACGTTAAGTTTAACTATTGTCGGACAAAATGCTCGATAAAAGTATTTAAGTTAAGCTACTAAATTCGTGCTTCACAAAGTATTGAAAATACCACTCAAGCTGACTTTTACTCTAAAGTATATTAAGTAGAGTACAAAATACTTAGAAATGTAATTGAATTTCTTTTGAAGATTCTTCCACATTGCGTAATTTGTATCAACTTCAGTGTCAAACACAATTATACAGTTCCGCAAATCTGGTATACCAGGATGGTTTATTAACACACAACAACAAAAAATGTTAAAAAAAAACATTGTAGGGTTATTCTATGCAGTCAAACTATAAAGAGCAGGATATCACTGATACATGTTACATTTCTGGGACCAAAACAGAAAAAAGAGGTCGCTTCAGTTATAATGACATCGCTGAATATTACGTTCGGCGGCGCACCTTAGACGCATCGTTTAAATAAAATCCATATTCCCTATATGGAGAGTTCACTATAAATGAACTTGGGATACGGAAATGAGTGAATGGATAACAGAGAGAGCCCACATAATATTCACAGCAGTGGTCCCACCTTCTTCAAGGAGGTTGCGTTCAGAAAGGCACTCAACGTTGGGGGACGCTTGTTGGCCTTTTGGAGGGTCATCCTTCTCGTAATTCGTTTCCGTTTCTTGTTCTCTGCTTATCAATGTTCGCTTACAGACAGTGTTCGCGAGAGTAATAAGTACCGAACTAACAACAAAAAGACAGAAAAAAAAACCTCGACGCTTTGCTGTAGCAGTGTCAAGTATACAAGCAAAGAAAGTGTGTAGTTTTTTGTCCACTTTTTATTTTGTTTTATTTGTTATTTTCTAAATGCTAAAGTCTGTATTGCTGTCGTGGGTCGTTTCCCGTTTCGCGTTGTGCCTCAATGTGGCAACTTTTATCTGAACCCCCCCCCCCCTCCTCTCCCTTTTGTTTGAGGATATTTTGGAAGAAACTCTGGGAAGCAAAAGGCGCCCTCGGGACGGCGAGGAGAAATCCTATCATTGTGCGAACTTTGGGTGAAATATAATTCACAATCGGCAAAAGCGATCTTTTCAAGAGCTTAATCTAAGTCACCGTAGCTTATCGGAGCTAGCAACAGGATTTGGTGGCTCGAAACAATGTTAGCGTTGGCTCCTGCGACGCCCACGCCACTTCATACCCAAAAGCTCGAAAAATGGCGGAATATCAAAAATGCAATTGAAAGCATGCGTACAAGATCCTCAGAAATGTAATCAAAATACAGTATCAGATATTCTAGATCAAAAGTATTTGCAAAACACGCTTGAAACATCTTACCTTGAAATATAGTTCTCTTCACACAGAGTGAGTATATAAGGCAAAAACGTTTTGGCGAAAAACCCTAGTATGCATTAGAACCAACTCACCCAACTTGGAGTCCAAAGTCCTTAAAGAATTTATGTAACGTTATTCTTGAAGAAACGTAGCTAAAAAGGTCAGAACCTCGCAGGTTGACCGCTCCGGGGATCGCCATGGGCCAGACCAGCCAGACCGGCTCCGTCGTTCCTGGCTGGCCCCAGCCTCGCGCAGCACGCTCTGTCCGGTGCCAGTTCGTGGAACTTTTCCGCTAAATTTAGCGGGGAATTTTTGTCAATATACTTAGCGGGGACATCTTTCCGCTAACTTTAGCGGAGAAGTTTTTCGGCTAAATTTAGTGGGTAATTTTTTTTGATAAATATAGCGGGGAATTTTTTCGCCAAACTTAGCGGAAAACGTTTCTGTTAAATTTATCGGTAAATTTTTTTGACAAATCTGGCGGGAAAACTTTTTGCTAAAATTGGCGGGAAATTTTTTCGCTAAATTGACAAAGGGACAGTTTTTCCACTGAATTTGGCGTAAAACATTTTTTGATAAATTTAGTGGGGAAATTTTCTTCCTACATTTAGCAGGGAAACATTTCCGATAAATTTAGCAGGAATATTTTCCCGCTAAAGTTGTCGGGAAATTTCCCCGCTAAATTTAGCAGAATATTTCCCCCGCCAAATTTATAGGGAAATATTTCCGCTAGATTTATGCGCCGCGTGACGTTACGAGGGTTACGTCATGTAGGAAACGTCCCATGATGCAACGCGCGCTTACGCCGATGGCGAAGGCGACTGCGCTCAAGCTGGAAACGGGAGCCTAAGTGCTGCGCTCTAAAACAATTTTCACATAGCTCTTCTTTTCGAACACTATTCATCGCTGGTCATTGTTCTTGATTGTTCACGACGCGCACTCTGACCCAAAAAGCCTCGTGCATACTTTTACGCCGGTCTTATATTAGGGGTGGAGCCCAGCTCGCGCTGCCGATTACGCTTCGCCACTTCGCGGTAGAAATCACGATGGACGATATAACATGCGCGGGACCTGAACGAACGCTGTGGATTTCTCAGTTGCCCACAAGATATGGAAAGGTATATAATGTTTATTGAATACTCTGCGATGCATGAGTTCTATCATAGCGGGCTCCACCCTTAGTAAGCATTGTGCAGCCATTTAAACACGCTTGAAATATCGTGAATATTTATTGTTCTGTCGATTATGAGCCAATTTAAGTTAACGGACTTAATATAAAGTGTTAGTTTTTATTAAAAGCAGCAATAGTGTCAAAGGAGCGAGTCAATATATCAGCCGATTTATTACGTTCTAGAAATATTCCTTGTTATCAAATGCATATTATTACAAGATACGTTTTCATTGCTCTCGCAGTGTATTTCACTCAAACCGGTAAGAAAAAACACACCTTGAATAGCAAATATTCGAATGCTTTTCATTAAAATGTCAAATGCCAAAACACGCAATATCACGAATCATATATGGTCAACTTTATTAACCACTGGATAAGGAAACGAAAACATTTACAGTAGAATTTACCCTCACACGCAATGTATAAATACACATTCACAGCAACCCCAATAGTTAGAGGGGCCCTGTTAACCAGACTTGGCAGGGGGACGAATCTCGTCTGAACTCGACGTGTGATCTTAATCTCGCCTCCAGCGCGCACCATTCCCTCCACCCTTCCCGTGATCCCCACCGCAACTCGTCGCTAGAGGTCATGACGGCGCCGTGCGGGTGACAGCTCTGATAGGCGTATCGAAATAATCCCCACGGCAATCACGCCCTCAGCGTCCGTCCATTTGTTCCGGACACCACATGTCAAATCAGGCGGAGATGGGTTTGAGATTATTCTGGATTTGGCATGTCGAAGCCAACTAACGCGGAAAATAGCATTCCCCGAAGGCAGAAAAGACGACAGACAACCCAAAAGAAAACAAAAAACGACTCCAAGGCACTAGAGGAAAAAACAAGAAACACCTTGAGACTAGGGAAAAAATGGAACAACACAACACCGCCTCGAAACTCAGCGGCAAAATTGATTTTCATGTGCCTCTTTTATATATGCCTGAACTCCTCAAACAATGCTAACGCCAACAACCGTCAAACCCACACACAGTCAAGTCATTAAGGTTCAAGCGGTCACAAACGAAGGCAGACAGGAAAGGACTACAAAACAAAACAATTGGTGGAGAGTGCCGCCTATTACTGGGTTTTATATTGCCCATGAAATGTAGGTAATCCCAATAGCACGCAAGAAAATGTTCAAACTAAATGTAGGAATGTTAAAAGGGATAAAATAGGCGTCATCTGGCGTGAGAACTAAAACAGTAGCCTAATGGTTATTCGAGAAGATTGACTGTTGACAGGGGCGGTTTCTTTGACCATGTTGTGTCTGTAACTTAACCCGCAATCAGTTTCATAAATTCCCACGAGAAAACCCTAACGAAGAACTGTCATAAAGAACTGTCATAATAAATATTAAACAAGAGCCGTTAAGTCTATTCCCCCGCCAATTTTAGCGGGGAAGTTTGACGTCATGAGAAACTAATTTACCTGACAAATTTCGATGAAGAAATTGACGTGACGGTCCCTTGTTATGCTTCTTCGTGACGGCTCTTCCTGGCAGTTTTCTCGATGATTTCTGCTGATAAAACTCACGTTGTGTTAAAAATTATACTCTGTCACCGAGAGACAAAATACAAGACTTGGGTCGTGGTCCCCTTAATGTTTACAACCGCGTGAAATGAGCAATTCGGTATCGGCCTTAGATGTGGCAGACGCCATGAGGCACTGGGAACATTGCAGTCTCATCGGCTGCAGCAAGCTTTGCTACCTGGATGTGCGTTAACATTTTACGTCTTTGCGTGGAGGTTTTGCAAGCTGCGTCTGGGGATTATGGACGCCCCGCATTCTTGGAAGCCTGAAACGCCTACTTTCCCGCGTATCAGTAAGGAAAGCCCGTCGCTTCAATCTACGGATGGAGCTCAGCCAATGACGAAGCTGATAGCACGTTTAGACCTAAATATCCAACCTGCGCATTGGCACTGAGCTTGGTGAAACGACATACTCACCACCATAGCCCAGACTGCTTTGCCAGGTTTAAACATATCATACTGCTGGGTCATTCGTCGACATCTCATTGTACATTGCTGTCATTTGCTCTCCCAAATGCTTTTGCGTGAAACTAGGCGGTCCATATTTCTTACAGCGCATGAGACCGCTTGGACAGACACACACACAAAACACAGGGAGCCAATCATCTGAAGCAGCGAGGGTAGCATATTACACGTCACGTCCCCATGTCGTTTGTATTGTAAACCGAAGAAAGTACGTAACTCCCTCTGCCTTCGGAGTTCGCATATTTTGCGAGTTCAAGGCAACCCCTCTGATCTGACGTTGCCACAGTTTCTTACCGTGTTTTTTTATTTTTTTAAAGAAAAATTTATGATAAAAAATATTTCTTGTGGATAATGTTATTTGTTGCGGCAGACGTCAAGTAGAAAATGCAAAGCTGATAATGGCCCAGTTTATTACCTAACTTTTGAAACGTTAATAACCACCTTTTGAAATATTGTCTTCAGCTGACGCATTTCAATTAACCATTTGTTGCCCGTCGCCAAAGCAATCTCATAGCAGCTCGATTTCGGGAAACTATAAGCTCTGCCCCGAGCTTTTGTCTGGCGACGCTAGGCTTGTCCACCTTAAACGAAACGACGAGAAGAGAGAGAGAAAATGCGCCGAAAGCTGCACGCCTGCCCGACAAGACAGCAGAGTATGGCGTGCATTTTTCACGGCCAGGTGAAAAATGCCACCTTATTGGCTCGCGGAGACTCGCTACCCGTGCCCGCTACAGAAGCTGACGTCGCGTTCACTTAAAATGTCCGTCGTTTTTTTTTCTTGTTTTTTGCGTGTTTTTTGGTATTTTATTTATTCGCGGCTCAAAATTTCCAGTTATTAGCATTCTCCAGAATTGGGTGTTTGGTTTATAACTACGGTTAAGGTGTATATTGACGACGGGCAGCATATCAGTAATTTAAAGACGCCAACTAAAATAGTCCTTTCAATAGTTAATTTAAACAAGAGTTTAGGCAATGAATTTGCCAACTATCACTTTACACTTGTAAGCTGACGTGTGCCACGGTTGGTACCAATATTAAGCGAAATCATGATTTTATTTCTAGTATAGCTTTCATTTCATTTTACCGTCATAGAAAAGACACCCTTATAGGTGGCATGAATAACTCTGCTGGTTGAAAAAAAAGCCGGGAAATTTGGCGCTGGAACGTAAATAGTTTCTGCCAAATTTCTGTATAGATGGTTGAGAAAGATGTACATTGCCGCTAAGAAAGACACCTCAAGATCAAGTACTTAATCACGTCCTTATATATTTAATTGTAGGACGTTAGAATAATACTCTTCAGAGGGTCCGTTTAAATTATATAATACATTTCACAGGTTTTTTTATTTATTTTGAGCCTAACAGATTTGTTGAAACAATACAAAGAAAGCTAAACTCATACGGTTTGTGCAGGTGAGTTCTACGGCCAGAGGGGGGGGGGGCGCATAGTATAGGGGGCTAATCGTAACGATCAGTCGGGTAGTCAAATAAATTACGTTAGTTAATGTTTTAATAACTGAAAATGAACACAAGGTTCTAATTAGAAACTTCATAAACTTCATTAAAACACCTATATCAGTTAATGTTAGAAAGACTTGGAGCATGTAAGAAGCACGCTGGAGCGCTAAAGTTACCTCTCATGCAGCAGGAGCAAGGCTACCGGAGCGATAACGGGCCCGCGAAATGTTTCCGTCTTATCCGCGTTTTTTTCTTCTTCTTTTCACCCCAACCTTATGCTTGTGAGACAAGCGGTAACTTTAGCGCACTACTGCGCTTTCCACGTGCTCAAAGTTTTCCTAAATTTACTGGTTTCGTGGTTTTAGATAAAGCTCCGGAAGTGTTTTTTTAATTGAAACACATGTCTATTTTACTAATGACGACGTTGATTAAGAAATTAATTTAATTATTCGACTTATCTTGACGATTACCACTCTATATTATGTTCCCCTGGATGTATAACTCACCTGGATTTATCGCATTAGTGCAGATTTCATGGCTTTTCTTTAAACAAATATGTTAATCTTAAAAAAAAACGCCGGTATAGTATATAAAATGCTGAAAGTGATATATGTCTAAAAGGATGGATGGAAAGTTGGACGAGGTAGTACCACAACATAAAGATGGACGAAGGAGAAGAACTGACGAGACCCAGCGCTGACTACCAACTAAAGGTTTATTATAAACAACTCAAAACACGCAACTTCTGTTCTCATATAATTGACACATTCACTCTTCCACGTGCAAGCAGAAGTGATGTGTTTTGTGTTGTTTGCAATAAACATTTATTTGATAGAGTCTCTTGGGTTCTAGTTCCTCTTCTTTTCGCGCTGGTTTTTATCACGATAAATGTCCCTTTCATCTTGCAGACATTGTTAACACAATCTAAGAAAATCTCTTAATGCAACATCTTGAACACCCTAGACACAAAAACAAAAAAGAGGGCAACACAATAATTTTTATTCCAAATTCTCGGGTTTCTAAGGTATTGAATGTACACCAGCCTGCCTGCACATTCTCGGTTATTCCCATTTTTGTATTTTTTTTTGCCAGCGTTGCGGATTTTTTGAGTTTCTAGCTTGGTCATTTGAAATATTTCGAATATGCACTTCTCAAAACGGAAGCACAAGTCCCTTATCATATTTATGACGAATAAAGCTACATTTTGGAAACATCATTACTTGAGTATTCCGCGAAAAAATAATAATTAAGGAGATGGTGATGCTCCTAAATTTTTCATAGAAAAGCGAACACATGAAATGTCAAGATTTGGGTGTCTGCCCTTAAAAGTATAAAACATCAATTGTAAAACTAAGCTTAGCATGAACGATGCATACTACCATTTCCTGAACCGCGAACTGAATACCAAATGCCTACTCGGAGTCATCAGTGTCCCCTAAGACATCCACAAAACCTCCCATAAGGAAGGTGCGATCATGGCTTCATATATATTCTTCACGCCGCACTTGCTTGGCGTAAAAGATTTGTTTGCGAACCGCTCCCGACGCCTTTTCAAAGATCCCAGGACGCAGCGACTTGAATACGTACGCACGCGTTGAGGTGTGAAGACCGTACGCCGAACGCGACCCCCCACGGACGCTGAGAAATGGGGCCAAGCGAAGTGCGAGGCACAGCGTTTACAAAGAAAGCAATCATCGCGTAACGGATGTATGAAGGAAAATAGAAAGCACGTCTCTTACAATGGGGATGCTTTCCTTCTCTTTTGTTTGTTTTGTTGTTGTTTTTGTTTTGTTTACCCTCAAATTGAATTTTTGAAAGGTTTCGCGCAGAGTTCACGGGCACCGATTCCGACACCCGATAAATCACGAGCGACGTCCTGCTTTCGCTTAATGGAAGACCAGTGCTGCGTCTATTTTATATATTGCATTCGTTCCCTATCCAAAGGAAACTAACCTCCTGGCATAAATAAACCAGAACTTACAATAAAGCATAACATTTTATATTTGTGATTGTAAGGCTTCTTACTGAAACCTATTTCATGACTCCTGCCGCCATCTCTAATTTTGTTGCAGTACAATCACAATCTTAGTTTAGGATGTTAGGGTCATTTACTTGTGTTTTGTGGAGACGAATTTGCTTGTTATTCTACTCGTTTTCAATTATATTTGGCAGATAGAAAATTGAGGGACGGTTGACACATTTTCTTGTCTTCAATTTAGCTGACAATAAATATTTACATATAAAACACCTTGTGGTATTAATAATTTAGTTGTAATAGTCACAAACCTATTTTTAACAAAAAGTTGAATTAATTCCGTCTTTACGACGAAAAGGTCGGGAATGTTAGATTTTGAGCCAATATCAGAGTAATTGCGTCCACACCGTTTGACTAATTAGCTCGTCTTTTGTGATTAAATATTGTGAATACTTTTGTCATATTATATTTTCATGTCTGATTGCTAGAGCTTAAACCTGTTTCGGTTTTGTCTCAAGTAAGTATTGTGTTCATTCTGATTGTCAGGGACATTTTGTTTTGATCGTGCCAATATATTTAAAAACATTCGGTTTATACAACGTTAGTAAAATATGTATATTACTAGTACTTATGACTCTTCATGAACCCCAGATAATGCCCAGGTCTCCGTTAGTCAAATATATAATATTAAAAATTTTCTAACATCAGGTTCAAGATATTTGCAAGTTTAAAAACACTGGGCATTCCAGCTGTTTCACTGGCACTCCTGCTGAGAAAGAAGACAGACGGTGTGGTGCACAAAACAAAGGAGGGTATTGCTTTCTTCATTTCTTTTTTGTATTTCGGTATGATACATCTAGATTACCTTCGGTTACTGTACTTCTTGAACCATATTCTTTCTATGCAATCTCAGAAATCGGGATGTGGCTCCTACCCCACAAAGTACCTTGAAGAGCTAATCGCTGCAGTTTTCGTTGGGAGCCCGCCGAATGAGCGGGTTCATATATGTATATACAGGGTGTTTCACGAAAGGTGGACAAATTCGATATTGCGAAAACTACGCGTCGCAACAAAAAAAGGCTTACGTCGTTTTGGTCCCGGGCCAGGGGCCTATTTAGGAAAATTATAAAAGTTCAAGATAATTAAGTTGTTAATTATTTTTGCGTAATTAACTTTTTTAATATTGTGTTTAAGGGCATGGTTTCAATTAGAAAATTGCTAAGCATCATCGAAAAAAACTAAATCAACAAATTGCAGAACAATAGAAGGCACGCGCAGCATTTTACGGCTTTCTGAAAAACAGCACAAATTCGACGGGTTTTTAAGTTTCGGTCTGTAATCGGAGCGCATCTCAGCCCCGACGGCACCGCGCCCCGTGGAGAAATAGTGCAACCAGCCTCTGCTGCGTTGCGCGAGGACAGCGCAGCAGAGGTTGGTTGCACTGTTTCTCCACGGGGCGCGGTGCCGTCGGCGCCGAGATGCGCTCCGATAGCAAACCGAAACTTAAAAACCCGTCGAATTTGTGCGGTTTTTCAAAAAGCCGTAAAATGCCGCGCGTGCCTTTTATCGTTCTGCAATTTGTTGATTTAGTGTTTTTCGATGATGCTGAGCAAGTTTCTAATTGAAACCGTTCCCCTAAACACAATATTGAAAAAGTTAATTACGCAAAAATAATTAACAATCTAATTATCCTGGACTTTAACAATTTTCCTAAATAGGCCCCTGGCCCAGGACCAAAACGACACAAGCCTTTTTTCGTTGCGATGAGTAGTTTTCGCAATATCGAATTTGTCCACTTTTCGTGAAACACCCTGTATATATACCGTGTTTTTTTTTTTCTTTCAGATTTGTTTAAAAAAGCCGTTAAAGCTACACTTACGTGATTTGTGCAGGTGAGTTATACGGCCAGGGGGACATAGTATAGAGAGATAGTAGCAACTATCAGTCGGCTAATTAAGTAAAATTTGTTAATTAACTTTTAATTAGTGCAAATAGACATATAGTTCCAATTAGAAACTTGCTGAGCATCATCGAAAACCACTAAATCAACTCTTTTTAGAAGGATATAACACCGGGGCAGCATTTTACGGCCTTCTGTAAAAACGTCTCCATTTGGACGCATTTGTAGATTTCGGTTTCTTATCGGAGCGCATCACCGCGCCCGCGGTCCTGCTCCCCAGTGGCTGAGACGCGCAACACACGTGCGCCCTACTTCCCTCCATTCTACGAGGGAGGCGAGGAGGTGGCTTCGCGCCGCGACCACCGGGGAGCAGGACCGCGGGCGCAAAGATGCGCTCCGATAAGAAACCGAAATCTAGAAACGCGTCCAAATGGAGCGTTTTTACAGAACGCCGTAAAATGCTGCCCCGGCGTTGTATCCTTCTAAAAAGAGTTGATTTAGGGGTTTTCGATGATGCTCAGCAAGTTTCTAATTGAAACTATATGTCTATTTGCACTAATTAAAAAGTTAATCAACATATTTTACTTAATTAGCCGATTGATAGTTGCAACTATCTCCCTATACTATGTCCTCCTGGCCGTATAACTCACCTGCACAAACCGCATAAGTGTAGCTTTCACGGCTTTTCTTAAACAAATCTGAAAGAATAAAAAACATATATATTGTATATATTATATTATATAAAATGCGTCTGCGTTGTGACATTCAGCATGACGTTACGCCGCGCTCTTTGCCATAGCGCGTTCTTTAAAAAAACATCTAAGCATGTAATTAAATGAAGTCGTTCGCCCTACCTCTCCCCATTGTAGAAGAAAGGTATTGTACCTTTCTTCTACAATGGCGTCTTTCCTTCCTGTTGTCTCTTCCTCACGTAAATTATTTGCGCTGTTTTAGTCAAGATGTCTATCCAACTCGCCCAGCAAATCATTTTGGTACTCTCCCCATTGATTACAGCAATTGGTTCTCCTCTGTGCGCGTTACGGGAAGATTGTCACTACATAATGTTTAGAGTGCATATTCATTTAAAATTGTGCAATAAGTTTCAAAAAAATATAAGAAATATAAATCTCCCATTTTTTAATTTTTCAGACATAACATTCTTTGGGCTTCACACAGCAACATATCTGCTTGATGAATGAACACACAAATTAGATCGGGTCATAAGAATCTCAATGCAAGGCGTGCGTTGCAAAGATGTTGGGGCACAGCAAGGTTTCTTACGTTGGGCTTGTTTGGTGTTTATACCTCGAGGCGATTACGAAAGGGCACGTAGGCGCAGTTTCTGCTACTGCAGCCGTCCACCCGGCCAATCCGCTTGACATGCAAGGGCTGACCACACGCGCAATAAAACAAAAAAAAGCTCCTTGCTTTGTTATTTGTTTCTCGGGATTCTTATCGACTAATTTTGCAATCTGATTTGCCGAGCAGCACCAATAAGAAGCTTGGAATAAATAACACCCTGCGCTTCTCAACGTAGGAGTGTTTATGGTAGCATTACCCTCAAAGCTGCTGACACGAACCTGTGTCTTGAATTAGCTTTTGATTTGTACGCTCTCTCCGGAAAATGAGACTATATAAAGCCCCCCGCTCGCGCCAGTTTCTTTGACAGTCTTGTTTACTAAGTATGGAAAGCATGCATGAGGGTATTGATGAAAGTGGCGGGCACCAAGTGCATAAAAGCTAAAGCATAGTAAAATTAAATGTACGGGCGAAGACACGATAAAATCAATACCAAAAACGGCTTGACATAATAAGAATAACAATTTAATTAAACGTTTCGCCTCCCATGCGACAGGCATCTTCAGTAAGGCAAACAGCTAAATTAGGCTTCGAAATCGTCGACCACGCATGGACCACAGGCCACACCTTTGACTTTGATAATGCGATGACCCTGGCGAAGGAGAGAATGTGGAAACCGAGAAAGATAATAGAGTCTTGGTTCATTCAGAGCGACTAAAGCGAGAGGGACTCATCGCTGGCGAACAAAAACCGTGGCGCCCTACCAGATGTGTATACAAACTTAAATGCCGTGAATAGATGAACTTTGGAATATCTCTCATCTCTTTGCCTTAGTGAAGATGCCTTCCGCGTGGTAAGTCAAAACGCCTAATTAAACTGTTATTCTTGTTATGTCAAGCCGTGTTTTGTTATTGTTTTTATTATAAGCACTTAGAAAAACTGCTCTCTTTATATTCACCCAGAGAAAGAATTGACTTTAGCTTTCTTGGCTGTGCAGAAACGTTAACGACGGCTCTAGATTATTTTCGCTTCTCAATACTCCAGGGATGATACAGGAATTAATCAATTGTTCATCTTGCACCCCCCGTCCCACTTTGCACTTCGGGAATGCGGCGAAGCTTATTTGATTCCTTCACGTCCTCACGAAATGGTGTGTTGAACGCAAGCGAAGGATTTGGACAGCCGAAAACGTTTGGTTGAGCTCTTCCAAGAAACGAGCATTGAGTTAGAATGTTTCTGGGTGCACAAAAACTTACTGGCACTAGAATGACTCAAGTAGAAGTTCAAGTGACTCCTGCGAACAAGAAGCTTCTTGCTTTTCAAGATATAAGCGAAATACGTCTCGCTTTTTTCCATCTCCTATTACCAGAATAAATTATAAAATATTGTATTAATATTTCATCTTAAATATTCATCAAAAAAGATGCTGCGAATAAAAATGAAAAACATGTTACAGAAACAACTTCACAGGACCAAAAGTCCAAAATACAACTGCGGTAAATTATTATAAAATATGGCGTCAAACAAATGCAAGTAAGTAATAGAGTACTTTCAACTTCAACGAAAGTCGCCATGAAACAAAGATGACTGCATGATGTGATTGACAAATTAGGAAACGTCAATGCGTATACATTTAGCTTCGCTCTACTCACTCACAGACACAAGGAAACTGGAGAACGTGGGACAGAGGAAGCCAGAATGCATAAACGAAACGGCTATACCTAAGCCGTCGTGGTGAGTAAAGTCCAAACTAAACATACCAGACCTTCAAGAGCACATACGCAAGAGGTACACAAAGAAGATGCTATTAAGAAGAGCAATAGCGCCACAGAGGCAGAACTTCTCCGCAGCATCCAAAAGAAAGATGGCTGCCTCCTTAAGAGCATCATAGTGAACTCAAACCCGTACTTCTAGTCCCTTCATCGAGCCGCAAATCTTTACTTATGTTCCGGGGCTACGTGAGCCGTATCACGCCGATCGCTTCAGATTTATGCGATCGTATAAACACCAGCTCTTACGCCAGAGTAAAAAAGGACCATCGCACTCGGATCACGTCTGATGTAGATGTCTGGATGCGCTTTGTGTGGATGTGTAGTTTCCGCCAGGTTGTCGCTATTTATTGAGGATCGCTCCTCTCTTTGTGTGCGCACAGGACAACCCGACTTTCTCCGTTTGGATTTCTTGCGCCTTTTCCGAGCGATGGCCGTTTTTCGCGCCCAGGCCTAATGTACGCTTCGGGGATTGTTTTTGGTGCCGATGGGATGGACGAATAAATCAGCCAATCACGTCACGCTCTTAACGTAACGTAATTTGGGTGTCGTGTTTTCTTATAAACATCTTGAGGAAAACCAAAAGACTTTGGAGTGGCCACTGGAGCAGAGTCTAGGCTAAAGAGAGACACCCTAAATAAACAAAAATATAATTGAATAAACGTGAACTAATATTGTTATAAAGAAAAAGAAAATGAATTATTCAGAAAGCAGGCGACAAACTAGGAAAAACAATTACGCACAAAATCAAACAATAAATTAAAGTAAGCTAAACGGAGCGATCTGAAAAAGTGTTTATTTAAATGACAAATTGTAACCAAGAGATTTAGGAGAACAATGGGCGATATTACACAGAAATCACGACTTCTTTGTCGCGCCGTCCATCGTAATTTTAGTTTATCATGTTCAACAATCCCCAGCTCGTTTGCGCCCTAATTTTCTGTTGGTTTATTTACACTTGTTACTGTCGTAGCAGAATATAATGAAGGTTTACAGCGATACAACTAACAGGAACATGAAATGTTAAGTGAGCAATGTACAGTACACCAAAAAAACACGCACTTTTAAATGCGGCTAAGTCAAGTAACGAATGAAAATACAATTTTTTTATTTATATTGTTATGCTTGAGACACTCTTACAGATACGTCCGGTTACTGCCACCTGGTTAAACTTCTAACGTAAACATAAAATAATATAACTCCCATAAGTCTCCTGATAGCCTACGTACGTTTTTATTGCTACCTAAAAAGATTTATATCAAACGGCAATTCTGTTATCGTGCGGTAAATTACAATATATCCTGACTTCTGAGGGTAAAATGGTTTAAAAAAGAACATTATAGCTTATTGGTATGAGATTATAATTTACTATAATTACGGAACCTCATATAATAACTAATATTCTGAAGCACAAAAAACGATTAGGTTATTGCATAATGACGTACATGTACTGTTGGATTTAAGAAAATTAAGTGGAGTAAAATAACAGTCCACAATTCCTGAAGTGCTAGTTGTCCGTGCTCGAATAGCCATTCCGCAAATGTATTCTACAAATTACTTGACAGTCATTCAATAGGAAAGTAATTGGTCTACAAATCAATGTTAAAATGGCAGAAGGGTTGCACTTCTGTTTGTCTGAGATGGTGACTGACGTCTATTCGAAAGAGATAGAGGGCGCAAAATTCAACGTAGTACCTTGAAGTACACTAAAGGTCACGTTTGTCGGAACTTTATCATGTGGCTCCAGGAGAGTAACCAGATAAACGACACAGTACAATATTTCCTCGCTACAATTAGAGTTGTTAGAGTAGATTGGGGACCAGAGACCCGAATTTAACTTGACATCTCCAAATATAAACTTTCCGTTCTAATGCTTTACTAAAAAATAAGAAGAAAAGCATTCTATACGCCACCTCTCATTTCCCATTGCACTATTGCCAATACAAGAAAAACATGCAGACATGTGAGCACACCTTCAATTTGTCTGAACGTTTCAGACAGTATACCACACTCGCCTTCCTGATATTTTTATAATTGAGTAATAAAATGTATCTACGTAGGGAGCACTGTACTTTACTTGAATTTCGAATCCTCCCTCACCTCCCCCCCCCCTCAAGGGAAGCTTGTCTGATCACAATAACTGCAAACTCAACTCGTAAAAAACTATCCTTCGATGCGCTACTAAAAGCAGGTCAATGATGTTCATTTTACAGTTTCCCAACAAAATGTGAAAAAAAAAACGAATCCTGGGTTTACCTGAAGAGCGGAGTATTACGCCCCAAACCCCCCGGCAACAAGACTAGACGCCGCCATTGGTCCTTCTCCCTGAACGCCTGCCTCCATAAACATGGGTGCAGAACGTAAAACTTTAATGGACCCGACGGTAAAAGAGGAGGTTGGTACAATCTGTACGACCCTGTAATATTCTCCCCGTATGGCGTGATCAAGCCAGATTTTTTTTTGTCTTTCCCACCGTAATACTGTAACCAAGTAACAGGGGTTTTGCTTGGGTATGTGGGATCTCGTTCCTGGAGCCTTTATAAGAATCTTAAAATTACTGTGCTTAGAAGGGTTTGCGGATTTGCCTACAAGTCTAAGTTTTTCAAGCATAGGCATTTATAGTGTTGCAACAATAAATTGAGAAACTAAGTTTTTTTTTAAAGATTGAGAGTGTTTCTATTATTTGTTGGAATGACGTTTTGTCGGAGGTTGCTTAGAGAGTGTAGCTCTCATTCCAACTGAAGCAGGAGCTTGACAGATTAGAGCATGGCCTGACGCACTCGACTAAATATTGAGGCGACACATGCAACCCTACTTAAAAAAATAGCGCAACTGTGAATTACAATGTAAAAGCAATGCGCCCAAAAGTGTACCGCGTTTCATTGGACTAAGACGCATCAGTGGTGCCTACACTTGCAAAACATATTGCGGACTTGTTAAAATAAAAAATAGAGTGTAGCGCTTAAAAGAAAACTATAAAAAAATATTGGTACGAAACGAAAATACACAAAAGCAATATCGTGGCTAGGCATATGGCGGCCAAGGGTTAATTTAACCACACGGATGTCTACAAATCTCTCGCCCACACTAATTCGCATACTTTCGAATTCAAGACCGTTCAGGTCCACACACACACCCGGGCATGCATGTACGTCCCTGTACGTTTTCTCCGACACGCAGCCACGCGCACATATAGACGCGCACATTTGCATTTATAGATATTCATAGAAATACATAGCCATGCACTTCCCGGGTAAAATGCATCTACACCCGGATATTTAATTTCACTTGACATCTACATTTATGCTCCAAACATTAAAACTGCCAAAATGGCAGCATATATCTATACCTGTCACCGCGAATCTGTATTTTGCTTTAACCGAAAACGTAACAGAGTAACAAAATATTAAAGTTCCGGACGGTTCAGGAAGATGCTTTTCTTGTTGAAATGTTTGCAAAGTAGACCATACATGCGTTTTTTCTTACTTTTCTCCTTATTTTTTTATTTTTAGTAGAGTGTAATATTACGCAATATAGTAAGGTAGCATAGTTCGCGCTCGCGTCGTACACACCACAAATAAGGCAGTGAAGTCGTAACATAAGCCAAAGCACAATTCATTCAGAGAATAAGGCCCGTTTCCTCACAGAATAACCACGGTAATTATACATACAAACGATACGCAAACCCATCGGGCGTTTGGCCTACGTTACTAAGTCTAGAGTAAAATTACTGTTTTAATAAGCTGCACAAAAACCTAGAAACATGTTCACAAAGATGGCACTTGAGGTACATGGTGTCACAAAACAAAAATTTACAGGGTTTCTTTTGCAGCAAAAATAAACTAGGCATCGCCGAACGCTCATTCTCCGCCCAAAGGTAGCGCTAGAGGTCATAACCGGAGGCCAAAGTTTCAGCCCGATCCGATACCTTATTCAAAAGTTAAAAGTGATTTTCTGAAAATTTCATTGGGGAAATGACGGCCGACAGAGTTTTCGAACACATGGGGTTGTACGGCACCAGCAACAGAAAACGGATATAAATGGTCTCCATTTTCCCATTGAAATTTTCAGAAAATCACTTTTAACTTTTGAATAAGGTATCTTATCGGGCTGAAACTTTGGCATCTGGTTATGACCTCTAGCGCTACCTTTTGGGCGGAGAATGAGCGTTCGGCAATGCCTAGTTTATTTGTGCGGTAAAAAAGAAATCCTGTAATTTTTTTTTTTGCTGACACCCTGTACTTGGTGTTTCGCCGAATTGACTTTTTCCTCGAAGAAGCACTAGCACGAATGAGCGTCGATGTCTCCATAAACCACACAGCGACGGAGTTGATAAAGGACCATCAATTTTGCAGGCAAAGTACTTTTTTGTTTTGTCAAGAAAGCCCAATAACCGTACACATCATCAAATAGCGCCCCCTGTTTTTTTCATAATTTTTATAGTTATGGTTTTGCATTTTAACGCGACTGCGTTAAGGAGCTCGTATCGCAAAACAATCTGGCAACCATGGCGTTGTGACGGGAAAATCCCGATTGGTCGATGGGGTGATCACGTCACAGTCACATGACCTCGCGAGGGAATTTAAAACAACCCGCAACGCTCACGTGGAACCTGACGTCACGAGTGGAATGAAAGTGACTAAAAACATGACATGTAAACCGAATTAAAGGTCGTCGCATGTCTCGAATAATTGCACTTTATAAAGTAAATAATTGGCCTTAAAAACAATGTGATAAATTTTAGGCGAGATTCGAACCGCGACTCTTCGGTTGCGATCACACACGCCACTGACAAGGTCGTGTTCACACCACGTCATGCTCACTGGCAGGAAGAGCATGAGAAGCGAATGAGAAGGCGACGCGAACGGGGCCCTGATTACGGTATCGCTTTCCACTTTTGAAGGCGAAGCTGAAGCGTCCTCCAAGTTTTTGGTAAACACCGTTAACTCCCGAAAGTCACCGTCCGAGCCGTTTTTATAAAATTTCGTGAAAGCCGAAAAACACGGATTCAAATGTCCTCGAAAAACAAAGGAGCACACCTTCACGGCAAGTACCTTTTTATCTAAAACTTTAATTTTATGTTCACTCGGAGCACAGCCCCCAGTGGACGTTCTCGAGGCTACTTCTTTACTTAGGAACTACACACCTTAATTTGTCTCCACCTCTTATCGGTACAGGGACGTATTCCAAGTATTCGGGTACCACGTCTTGCCCCTGGAGGGTGGATATTCCCTTGCCCGTACCTAATTTTCTTCAGCAGTGGTCAAGACACAACCTGATACAAAAAGTCATCAGAAATGTGAGAAAAATAAATTCAACACCCCCAAATTCAAATAGAAACAAACCCCGAAGAAGGAGCACAAGTTATAGCGAACGTTTGATGTAGCATGTTTGCTAAGTGCTGTGAAGCGTCATCAAATTTTAATAATGGTCAATAATTTGCGAGCAGCTGCGAACGCAAGAAACTAAAATTTTTCAAAGCGTTTACTTGGCCATCTGGTGGCACTTGGCGGCGATTTGAAGAATCTTTTGGAACGTCTTCGAGCTCTCTCATATGCCCACCTATACCTCGCTCTCACACATTCCAGATACCACGAACCGACCCGGGATCTAGTCAGCAATAGCGTAAGTTCATCCGAGCACTCTTCACTGACAGAGCGTTTCGGTTTCTTTGTATCCGGCCACCAACCTGCTCCATTAGATAACAACAAATTAACTATAAGCATAATGTTTAGGCAAAAACGAAGGCTTCGTTTGCAAGATTCAACCGATAAGAATCAGCAGAGCAATTTCGGACACTCATTCAGCCCTGAGCTGAATAGAACAAAAATATTGTGACAATCCATGGTGACTGACTAACTGAAACAAAATCTCATGCCACCGTCCTACAATTACAGTGATTCCACTGATTCGAGACTGGCAAAGTACTTGATAAGATACGTGGCCGACTAACATCTGATAAGGGAGGGTTTTGACGAATGCAGTTCTACTTAGATCAAGAAACAATTTTGAAATAGGTGGTTTTATGTTATCGGCCGACGTTGCATTTTTGAAACCGGCGGCTGTTTTCTGGTATTAGCTTTATATCAGAAACTGTACGACCTCACTTTTTTTTTCAATGCACACCAGTAACGAAGACACAATTAATGCTCTACAATTTCAGAGTTGCATACGCTACCATATATTTAAAAATGCAAAACCAAACAGCTCGAGAGATGTAATCGAATTTTGATCTGCCAAATGAAACGCTAAGTTTATAGAAAACGTTGATTAAAACGTCATGTTTGTGGAATCCAAATTATCATACATAATAAGAACGCACATCAAAGGAAACAGTTAAAAAATTTCACATTTGGTGGCCCTTCAGAATAGGCTTTGTAATGTTTAGTCATAGTGGCTGAATACCATTCCTTTGATCATTTTTGACTTCACTTTCGATAAATATTGCTTGTCTTATCCGTTAGTTACTTAATATTTGGCGATATACCAGGAACCTCATGATTACCAAAGTTGAAATTGCACTAAACACATGTGAACATTTATATGAACTGAAGAGAGAACACTGAACACAAAATACTAAAATCTGTAACAAAAATATTTAATGTAATAATAAATATTCATGTTTTGTTGTCTGCTTAAATGTACATTTTCATTATGGGAATGCATTTATCCTTTTACACATATCATACACCAAGATGGTTTGCAATTAGTCAAGACGTTAATTTGTGAGTTTTATCCAAGGAAATCAATGAAAAGGTAAATTATGTTTCATTAATTTCCATTGAAAAGCCACATCTGAATCATCTAAAGAAGGAAGTCTAACTGAAGTAATGTGTAGCGTTAAGGGGTACTGCGGCCATTTTTAGTTGTCCTAACGAACAATATTTTCGTAATCGCCGACCTTTACTCTTTTTGGTACGGTATTTAGTATTGAGAAATTCAAAATATTTATAGTCAAGTCGGCAAATAAAATTGATGTCAAAAACAACATTTAAGAATAACCAAGCTTTTCAGTGCGCTGACGTCAGGAAAAGGCAGGCTTGCAGGTCTAGCAGGCAGTCTAAAAATGGACGATGCCAAGCATTTGTTTCGTGCTGCTGCGCGGATTCTGGAGCGAGCTTCTAAAGCAGTTATTTTACACCATGAAACTGCTTGTAATCAGTTGGGCACAAAGTCCTACAGTCCAAAGAGGAAACCCCTGCATTCCAATGACATTTTTTTTCAGTAGAGACTTTAATTTTGGAAAAACTACGTGAGGTCCAAAATTGTAAATTCAATAACTTGACCAAAAAAATTTTGACCCCTTATTTAGTTCACTGTTTCAGCGATGGTGGCTCGTGTGTCTAGCCCATTTTCAGGCGAATCGGAGACCATAAAGAAAACACCAGAGTACCCCTTTAATAATTCTGAAGAAGCACAAAATATCATTGAAATGTAATTGAGAATACTCGGTAACTACCTAATATTAATATAGCATTTATTTGACAAACCCCTAGTGAATGTCACTTGCGTAATAAGAAATGTTCCTGAAGTTTTCATAATCTACGAAGAAGCAAAATAAATACTTACAAGCTAGAGTAACCGCTGTGCAGTTCTCGCTTGATTTTGTTCCCTTAGTTAATTCCAAGCTTATTTCGCGCACCCTCCATCAGGAGTGAATAACAAATTTTTATGATAACTGATTTGTACCATTTAATATTTAATCTATATTATTGACAGTAACGGTCGTTTGCTTGAAATGTAATATACGTGAGCTGCTGAATAAACATACAAACAATAAAAACTTCAGTGTTTGTATGCCTTGTTGAAGCGAAAGAATATGCGAGTTGCCGTGCCTTCAAGCGAAAATTTGAGCTACAAAAACGTCTCGCGATAGCGAGGTAACCTATTCCCACATCAAAGAACACTTGCGGCGAAGCCAGACGTTTTAGTCGTATCGCAATTCTTGATATCAAATAAATCAGCAAAGTATTGTTTAAAAAAAAGTTCAATAATAAACAAAACCTTTTGTAGCCGTTCCCTAAGCTATAAAAGCAGTCAATCTCCGTTGGCAAACATGATTTTCAGTTTTATTATTTTTACGACAGCCTGCTGTATACTGAGTTTATTTTGATGTGTTTTTTTCCTTGTAGACTCACAATGCGGTATTAAGATTAGCTAACTCCAGTGGATACAAACATCTCTAAACACATTCACTGATGTGTGCAACTTGTTTTTTGTTCATTTGGTTTTCATGTGTTGTGTGTGTCGGCCGTTGACCGTCATGCACATTTCTTATTTGTGGGAAATTTTAGTTTTCTTTAAGACCATCTGCTTGGTTGTGTACTCTCTGTCGCCTGCTCGTCCTTGAAAAAAAAATACATATGTTTGCTGCAAGCAAAAAACCGAAACAAACAAAAACACTGCAACACGTCACTGAGCGTGTCGGAGGCTTTGGTGCGCGCTGAAATGAAGACAAGCTCTAGGAATGATTGCGCGAGAGTAGATTATTTCAAAACGCCAATCAGAACTGTCAGCTGCAAAAAAGGAAGTCATATGACAACCTCTAACGGCGTGTTATGGCAGATTGAGTTAGGGAATATGGGTAAAAAGCTCGCTCGAGGCGAGATTAGGATCGCGCGTCGATTCGCGATGATGTTCTTCTCCCCCATCCTGTTGGGCACACAAGACCCCAGCACGCCAAACATGTGTGTGGAGACGATGTCGTATTACCAATTTTCTGCCTGCCGTAGTTCCTGGGATGCGTATCAATTTCTCTTTCTATCTTGGATAGGCAGAAACACGGTGCTTTTATGTGATCATGCGTATTCTCGCGTCCAGGTTTAGGGCAGGGTTTTGCAAGTAAAAAAACAGAAAAACTAGGAAACACTCGTTTTAACACCGGAAAAAAATGACTAGAAAGTTTCGCGCAGATTGCAATCACATATTTGAATTTTCATTTTTTTAGAACAATACTTGCATGAACTAAGTTGACAAACATTATTGTTGATCGTGCAAAAGTTCACACATTAATTGAAACAAATGGAGACTTACGCCCGTGTGAAACTGTGTAACTAATTATATAGGACAGTGATATATTATTAGTTATATACCATTCTGCACACTCGTTGTATTGCTGTTCCTTACGTTTTTTTTTCCTTTGTGTCTTTTTATGTGCACACGCCTGCTTTGACTTGGATGCGGTTTGTATGTATTATTAAATAAATAAATATGAATAACACTAACTTTGAATATGTGCGGGCGGTCGACTGCATGGGACGATTACCCTACAAACCCGGAAATATTTTCTTGTAAACATGTGGGCTAAAGTTGATTATCTACAGTTGCACTTCGCAGGGATGTAAACGAACGAGTGTCTTCGTACCATATGTGGGACTTAAGAGTGAATTTAGCAAGCGAAAGGTGTGAAACTACATATTTTTTCTGAAGCACTCAGGGCCTTTGGTATTGTTTTTATTTGGTCAATGTTATTGAATAATCCAGATGCAGGAATGGATGAACGTTACAAACTGAAATGAATTAAGAAAGTGCCGCAAAACGTCACGCGAAACAAAATGAATTCACAGTTTGAGTAATTCATTTCAAGATAATTACCGCAAACAAAAAGTAAATATTCCTATGCATACTCGTTTTAAGATTCTGTTTCCAGGATCCGAGGGCGTCGTTGTTGGTGTTGCGGTTTCACTTTTCGTCGATAACAAACTTTTTATTGGAAAAGGATCTCTTCAACAGTCTTTTTTTTAACTTCGGGATTCTTAAATAAAAAATGTATCAAAACATGTATTGGTGATACTGTTCCAGAAAAACAAAGTTCGTACTTTTTTAATGAATTTAATTACGTTTCTGCGAACCTTGAGCAATTTACTTTTGGCGTAAACGTATCTTATATAGATTACTTTATTTATTTTGGTTCGTTTATTGACGTTTTTAATTTTTATTATATTCAAACATATTGAAAAACATCGATGACCACAATAGACGAAAATTTCATGTCAGGATCGCGCACGGCGCACTAAACAGTGAAATGATTATTCAAACAAAATAATCAGCTTCATCTAGGAACATTCTCGCACTGTGAACTGGCCCCACGTCACAATAGTTCTTGAGGGAAAAATCCAATTGCCAACCCTTGTTTTTGTATGGTTAAATATTCTAACCTGAAGCCACTTTTTTACCGAAGTAATCAATCATGTTGAGGTCCAGTATCCTCACTTGCTACACGATCTTACACAATCCCCCTGATCCGGGT
>JAZHYW010038996.1:0-28392 GCA_037355805.1 Ixodes ricinus | reverse complement strand
CCCGACACAGTTCCTGTTCGTGCTAGAGATGTGTTCGCCGGGCTTGTAGCTCGCATCCGACCTCTTCAAATATTTCATCGTAGTACATGATGCGTAGATAGACCACCGCGTAACACTATGCTACGACGCTGAAAAAGGTGATCGCGAAAGTGGCCGAAGCGACATGATCATCTGTGTGCGATCGGCGGGCAAGTCGCTTCGACGGGCGATTCATGGACTGTGGTTGAACGTTTCGTTGGGTCATGCCCACCGTCGTTGGCTCCATTTAAAGCGGATTGTTACGCGATTAACGATTTATTTATTTTATTTATGGCTTTCCTCCTTTCTTCTTTTCTTGTCATTCCAGCGCATTCATTTAAGACTGTTACTCTCGTCAAGTCATCTGATTATAGAATACCTAACAAATTATACATAATTTGTAGCGTGAAATAAAGAAAAATACAATCTGCGTCTATAAACCTAGCGAGCCAAAGCTGGTCTTTTCTTTCAAACGCAGCATTTTCGCACACTTGCTTGATCAGTATTACAAACATATAGCGTAACAGTAATGACACGAGTGTATCGTTTGCCTCTCTGTGTGCCTCGATTGTGCGCTTTTTGTTCGCAAAACAAAAATGATAGACGGCTTCTGTAGTAACAAACTGCAACACTGCCCTCGATTTCTTTTTTTTTTCGCTGTACCAACGCAGCGGAGTCGTCACTCCGTTGCGATGTTTTGCTCGGTGTGACCCAGATAGAGATGTCACGATGACATTCCGACTAAGCGATGCGACGAGTCGCGAGACTCCGTTTCGCGTTTAGTCCGACCGCAGTACGACACTCTTCGTCGTCTTTGTGCATTCGTCATCGCTCGCTAATGCAATCACGCCTAGAAAAAGAAGCCCAGGATATCACGGCGAATTTACAGGTTGTTGTTGGTTTTTGTTGCTGGCGATATAGCAAACGACGAGTGCCATCGAGGCACACTTTTGGCGCTGCTCGATGGGTCCATCGAGTGGTACCGTACGGAGTATGTATTATTTCCCTACTCGATCATGATGTTCGCCAATGTCGCAATATTGATTCGAACCGACAACGAAAGCATAAATGACACGCAGACTGGGTTGACAAACCTTTTTTTACTGCGCAGTAAAGTTAGACGTATAAACGAGGACGCGATGACGAATAATACTCGAATAAGCCGACCGCGCTTTCTACGCCGACTACGTCGATTAATGCACCACACTAAAATGGTATAGGGTGTCCCAAGTCACCAGGCGCTTTCGAAAATAGACCGTTAAAAATTCGACGTTTGCACGTAGCAATTTATACTTTTCGTCAAAGGTGTATTACACATATCAGTTTTTTCTTGTAGAATTACAAAGCGTAGCTCTTTTTTCGAAAAACATAGGGCCAAGAAACTTGCCAGTGTCAACGGCGGGCGGCGACGCAGACGAACAAGTCGAGTTGCGGGGCGCGTTAGGCGCTCGTATCCGGGGTCCCCAAATCATAGGGTTCCCGCATTGTTTCCTCCCACCCAAAGCGTGCTCTCGCCGACACTCAGAAAACGATCGACGCGCTTCATTTGGCGAAGCGTCGGGGTCGGCGCCAGCAAGCCGCCCGCACTGCAACGCGCAGGCCAACGCTTCAGACGCCGAGAGAGACGCGAGGTTTTCCGCCTCATTACAAAGTCCACCTGCGCATGCCTGGGCGCGCAAACCGAACGAACCATTTGCCTCCAACTAGCGAGACTGGGCCACACTTGGGCCAAGGCATTACCGTTGAAGAGAGAGCGAGGAGAGAAAGAGAAAAAGAAAGAGATACATAATGGGAAGAGGAAGGAGAGGGGAGACTCAATTAAAACACCGTGCCATAATTTCCTGAAACGTATGGAACGCGGCGAGGGACTGCGTAGAGATCTCGGCGCCAAGATTCCCGCGCTGCAAGCTGCTGAGGGTTAACGCTCCATTTTCAACCGTGATGAACCGAAGCAAGGGCCTTTATTTGAGCACCGCGTTCTCACGTCCGGTTCCTGCCGTTCTATTGGCCGAGCCGACAAAGGACAGGCTTGACCTGGCGCGTTTATGGAAAGGCCCATTGGTCGGGGCAGTGAATGGACGCACTGACGTAGCTGCCTCCTCGGCGTTTCACTGGTACAGTAGGGTTTCGGCCTTCTCTTCGATCCGCCTTAGAGGGATCGGGGCGACGGTTCTCCGCTTTACTCAGGTATTACCCGCAGAAGCCCGGCGGTTGTCCGAGTTCTTGGTAGGGGCTTCCGCGACTGGATTGCGGCGTTACGCTCGAAATTAGGGCCACTTCTTTTCGTAATGAGCGCCATTCAGCGAAGCTGAGCCCTTGCGTGCGGAAGACGGGAGACCGCACAACAGCGACCATTGTGGGCAACTAAGCTGGAGCTACGGCCCTGCAGCGCGTGTGCTGCGGCGCATCCCAATGAGGATTTTCTCCGCGGGTGAGCCTGGTCGGGTTGGTTTCGAATGGGGACTACGGACACGCAATGTAATGCATAGCACGAAAGGCTACAAGGTCTGAATGCAACTTCGGAAGGGCAACGAATTTATGATAGCGCAGTAATGTATCCGCAACGAAGACTTTTCAAATTGTGCAGTGTTTATGTAGACGTGAAACCCGTGTGAGCGAGCATCAAAGTTAGGAGACTATGGCAACGATCGTTTCGGATAGTGTGAAAGCGGTATATTGTGTGTTTCTTCTATGTTAGCTTGAGAAGTAATATACAAACTTTTGACTTACTACGTTACCTCGAATGTAGATGACCTCGAGCTACATTTCCGAGGATCTAAGCACCACTGTAGCCGAATATGTAGAAATAATTAAACTTAATGTTTTTTTGTGTGTGTTTTGTTTTTTAGAATGTGATTGCGTTAACAAAGCATGTGATCGATCAATGCTGCTGCCTATGAACTTGAGTACGTTTTGCACAATTTCTAAAATAAGGTACGGTCATATCTATTTAATACGTGACTATGTAACACGCTCGATTACAGCCGCCATTGCTGACTTTTTCTTGCCTTATCCAGATTCTGAGCCACTGAAACGGGCGTTTATGAGCCTCCAGAAAGGCCAACAGTGGAGAGAAGGACTCTGTAGAATTCAATATGGCAATGAACTGTCCTGCTGTGGTATTCGTCGAGTGAAGTAAACATAATACAAAGATACAAAAACTAACTATAGGTTATGGTGGCGCCCATGCAAAGCTGCTTAAAAGCGTATAAATACGAAGTAAACCAAAAGAGTATAAAAACGTGCAGTTTTGTCTCGTTGTTATAGACAACTCATATTATGGACGTTTTTGGGCGGAAGAAAAGTGTTCATATTAACGAGAGATCACCGTATGCAGTTAATACATTATCAGGTAAGGAATGCTTAGTCACTAAAGAAACAAAAACAAAATCACCTTCTTCTCCGGACGAGGTATCTTTCGACGAGCATGAAAATCAAATATTCGGCATTTCGCGTACTCTGTAAATTTTGGCGCTTATTGTAACATACTGAATATGTGAATGCGTGAATATCCGTACTGCCGCGGTGTCTTCGTATATTATTACCCTCTGCAAAGCGTTGTCGGTTCAAGAATCTGTCCGTGCCGACGCATATCTCTTGGCTAAGTTGAGGCAGCAGATTGTATGCTCAAAGGAAGCAGGTCAGCCGCAACCCGTGCACGGCGGCCACACATCTCAATCTTGTTCATGGCCCGAAATGACCGAGAGATAGCAGTCGCACCCTTAGTGAAACGACCACCAAAGCTTGCCCAGGGTTACCTAAAATCAAAGAAAGAATGATCCAAGCGTGATCTTGCTTGCTGCTTTGTCGTAATTGAAATCCGTATCTGCAGTGAATGCTAGAGAAGCAACAACAACAAAAATAGTTCACGAGGGCGTTTTACGACAAAAGTAAAAAAAAAACACCTTTTACGCTCCAGTTACAATTTGCTAGAATAGGTAAGACAAAAATTCTAGCACTTCTTTATTTCTATTAATTCGAATCATTTGCCGCATCCGCAATGGCAAGCGTTGAAGACAAGAATGTGCAATGTCAGTCTTATTATCTTTTTACGGGTTTATTGTTGGTGCTACAGAGGCACTATTTAATGTCAAAAAGTCAAGTAAGCGTTAAATTATTAATGTAACTGTTGTGTCTGTTTAACATCACATTCTGTAGCCACAACGAGTTTATGGGAACAACTAGAGCTATAAATAATCTACGCTCCAGAGAAACGCCATTTGAGCCATCTCGTGGCTTGCAATCATTGCTGCCAGTTATTCGAAATCCCAGGAAACGGTTTTCCGTGCTCCAGAACTGTTAAAACGGTCCGCGACGGAGCAGAAGAATAGAGTGTTTTAGGGAACCGTTCTTGCACAGTCTAATATGTTACGATGGGCCCTCCGGTACGAACTGCACATATGCCACCGCATAAGACTCGCGCATGCGCAGTTCGTACCGGAAGGCCCATCGTACCGTATCGGATGTGCAAAAACGGTTCCCTAAAACTCTCTAATATCGTCTGCGCTTCCTGACACCTTATCAGAAGGTCACATTTTCGAATCGTAGCTATGATCGGTTTGCGTTCACTTCGCACTACCCGACAAGATGGCGGCGCGCAAGAGAGAATCGGGGATTGTGGTGCCGATACTCTAAACATAACTTGCTTTGTGGTTCTATAGTACCATTCTATCCACTTAGTTGCTGCAATCTTCACTAAGGCTTCAACGGGGATTTCGACGTGAACTTTAAGAGGGGCCGTATTAAGTTCCCTATGGATGCACTCGTCGATTAGGGTTTGGCCAAAAAAAGTCGCAGCTTTTGCTTTAGTCACCCAAAGTGTCAACGCCGATCATACGTTCGCGTGATTTCCTTCTCGTAAATACTCTCATTATTTGCATAGGTCTGCACACACAGCACGAACACGAGTTGGGTACCTTTGCACTTTGATCAGGCAAGAACAAGATAACAAATACCGAACGTGTCATCACCTAGTTGTTGCTCAAGATGAGCAGATTCTGTCAGACTGATAATTTCAATGACAAGTTCTCAGTTACTAGAGACAAACCTGCAAAAAGTGGCTGCCTCTTCGTTCGTTTTTTCGAGTTTCGAAAGAACGAAAAAGAGACAGCCGCTCGTGTGTGGTTTTCTTGTGTCACCAGTCGTGGTGATATAACTATGCACGAAGGCAATGCACGAAGAAGAAAATAATATATATATGTTTTTTTATTTGTCCCTTTTTCAGTCGAAGAAAGAAGCGCAATGCCAATACTCACCCCAGTCATAGTCTTGGTCGGTGCGCGAAAAAAAAAAGAATGTGGGCGTGTGCGTTTGTTTGGGGGACCCCGGGGAGGGGGGGGGCGGTGCAACTGGGCACCGAGTCAAAGTAAAAAAAAAGCAATGCTTTTAATTTTCTCATTTTAGCAGTTGTCTGGCGTCCTGGTTTTTGATAAGGTCCCATCTACATTTTCTTTTTTGCAGCGTGTCCAGACGGACACAAATGATGTCCGGTATGTGCTTTCTTTTATTTCTTTTCCTGCTTTGTGCCTTAATAAATTGTTATTTTGGTCTTTGCTTGTGACGTGAAGGGTGTCGCGTTTGCTTTATGGGCGCGCATGTACTTCGACGATTATATTTTCTCTTATGTCGGTTCGTAGCGTGGAATTGGAGCACCTAGAAGTCTTCTAAGATTCCTTGTACATTTATTTGCTGCGTTCAATAGAAGGCTTTGTTGATGTTTTATCGGCCCTCGGCACGCCCATTGCAACGTTACGTCAACATGCCGGGCCGGCGCTAACTTTCTCGCTTAGTCTGTGAACCCGCGCACGGAAATAACTTTCCAGAGTCACACGCTCTACGCATGAATAATTTATGAAGGAAGCGCTGAACATTAAGGCTGGCGTAGCTGAAATGTTAGGTCGGCGCTTGCAAGGGCTAGAGTTCACTTCGAGCGTAGATTATCGTCGCGAACAACTTTAAGTTACTTCACAAACACAGAAAAAGTGTTAAATCGTACTTATATCCACATCTCTGTCTGTTAAAAATTAAAACTAAGAACAAAGAAAGAAAGAGTATGAAAGGTTCATCATTTTCTATTTTCTTTTCGTAAAAATCTCATTGCAGGCGCATTCGTTTAAACGAGCCAGCAACAATCCCCGGCTAATTGCCCGTAAACGCAATAAGAGCGCCCGCCTCGTTTCTTTCATGGCCTATTTGTACTGCCCCAATAAAAAAAGAGCAGTGGTTCGCAAAGTGAATTAGAACCGCGAGAGGTATATACCGTTGATAGGAGTAAAAGGAGCACCCCCAGCTCGCCGTTCGATTGTCAACCCGGTGGAAAGCCTCTGAGCCGATTGAAATTACTGTCTCTTCTGCTCTCTCGTTATTTTAGCAATTTCAGGCTATTTTCTGATTTCGACCAACTCAGTACGTTAAGTTCCCCCTCACCCCTCCTCCTCCTTTCCCATCCGACAGCTGTTTAACCGTCAGCCGTCTATTGTTTGGTTGATGGGAGTGCACTAGACGGAAATTTTGATATCCCAGCCTGGTTGTTTGCTGGTCCGAGAGTAGCGTCCCCTTGTTAGCGTGGAAAGAAGCGAAGGCTACGTACGGTACGAGCCACTCAAGACAGTCGCAGGGTGACGACGAGTCACACGGTGCTACGAAAGAGAAGCTGCGGAGCCGAATCCCGAGGTCACGTGGCACGGTCTTCCTCGTTCTCATTGACTTCACTAGATTTCCAGGGTTAGCCATGGCTCGCTTAGAAGATGTTTAAAGTAGAGTGCTTGAGCGCTGTTTTGTGGCCGACACAAGCAAACGGCGCAAAATGATTTTCGCGGTGCTGAGTGGAGTGTGCTTAAACCTGCGCGCGCATGTTCTGTGATTAGCGTGTGATGGGTGGGTTTGTCACTCTTTTGGTATATGCATTCGTTGTTGTGCTTTTGCTTCTGACAGCAGTTGTTCCATACATATATATTTATTTTTGCATTTCTGCCGCGTACTGTATTGTCTCGCATGGCTGTTACTCTCGTCGGGCGACGTCCTTATGTACTTGGCGTTATCAAACTGGGAAACGTTAGACGCACACATGCACGCGTAATATGGTGGACGTGTTACGAGCTCGCGAGTTGCAGAATTAAATCGTTATTCGAGAAGGAAAACATATTAATAAAAAATATCTAGTGACGCTTTCATAGTGGATGATACACAAGTTAGAGGACTATTCAACACTGTAAGTAAAACCGCAACCCACGTAGTTATATTTTGCATTAACGTTTCGGGCAGTGAGAATTGCATCCTTTACCTAACTAGCATTTGACATTATAGCTATGAATGCTCGGCTACTTTTTTATGTTGCGAGTCAACAAATCAACTTAAAATGAAAGCTCCGCAAAGCAGCCATTTGCGTAGTTTGATAAAAAAATTAAGTCAATCAAACAAAGTATATGAAGCGTGACCAATCGTATTCGTATACTAGCGGGTTTGCCCAAATTTTTCGTGTATTACAGGCAATAAAAATTTTGGACATATTTAACTTTTTTTTTAAGTTTGTTTAGTAGAAAAAATACTGGTGGGTTTGCGGGTGACGCTTGGGAGTCGATAAAAAAACTTACGTTTGACGACTTTTAAAATATTGTTTCGTGACGTGGACAAAACATTTTTACCATCTTGTCGTAAAGCGCCGATTGCAGACGGACAACATGGGGATACAGCGAAGTCTTTGGTAACCTGCGGTCACAGATTGTCTGAAGAGGCACACGCCATTGGAAACCCTAATGCCACGATTACACTGCCACTACATCATACAAAGAGCAGTCTGCAGACACCGTCTGCAGGCGTGTTTCCTTTTTGTATGGCTGTCCTGTCGCATTAGTCGTGCACAAAGTTTCTGCAGACATGTTGGAAGCACCGAAATGTAGGAAACAAAGGTGCTACGAACGTGCTTCAGCCAAGTCCACAGACATTTCTGTCGTCATGTTTGCAGAGAAACTCCGCGGGTCTTTTGTCGGATGTTGGAGTAGCGTGACTCGGGCTTCATGATCCTGCCCGAGTAAGAGAGAAGTGTGGTTGGCAGAAGAGAATGGCCAATAGAATTGTTATGGCAGAAATGTTCACAACAGAAAACATAGAGTGCCCAACGGGTTTTAGACGGATGCGAAAAAAAAATGTCGCCAATGAAATTTGAAAGCTTTTCTGAAGCGTTTTAAGCAACTAAAAAAATGCCCTCTCGCAAGACCTTTTTCTTTTTTGCAGGTTATAAGCCCGATTGTAATATGTGCGCGTTTATGTTATACTCGCCATCACTTTTGAAGTGAGTGAAAATACTGAAATAAGATCGAAAAGGTCATCTTATTTCCGGTTTATAGATGCAAGTCACAACCTCTACTGCCTGAAACAAAATTTCTCAAAACACGGGATGTCAAAAAAAAAATGCACAACGATTACGCGGCGACTGCACGTTGCATGGTGAGAAATGTGGTGTTCCTATGTTTCTTTCCGAGTGCTCTGCCATCATGCTTTCTTAAAAAATAAACGTGTAAGCGTTTTTTTAAGGCATAGTCACATTTAAGTTTCGAGGACATACGAGCATCTAAGAAGAAAATAAACTGCGAACTTGATATTCAGAACCTACACTCGGAGGCAGTTTCGCGTGTCCTCCCGACGCCGCCGATTCTTCCTCGACTGACATAACCGAGATTTCGTACAGTATGTGGGCGTCCTTCAACCTGAGACGTGAGTCTAGCTCTACTTTTATCTCTTGTCCCCTCGAATGGAATGCAAGGGATGGAGGGCGGAATCGTCGGGGCGTAGCTGAGTCGCACGTTGTGTGATCGTAGATGCACTGAGATAGAAATGCGCACGTGCGAGAAGTCATGACACGGTTGTCCGGGTCCAACGTTTGAACCTGGGTCTCAGATGTTTGTGTCGGTACTCAGCTCACGCGCGCACGCCCGCTCGGAGAGGTCCGCCAACTCTAAAATTCAGCCGGGGCGACGTGGCGTTCTCTACCTTAGCGACAGAGTTGGTTGTAGCAAGCGAACGCAGCGCGGGCTTCGGGAAATCTTCCGGTAAAAAAGAGGAAACGAGAGGTGAGAAAGAGCTTTCAATTTCACATACTCCAAAGCCATAAATATTGTAAGATTTACTACATGCAACAACCGACACCAACAAAATTTACCAAGTCTATTTTTTTTTACGTCTTAAACATGCCTTTTTATTTCTATGTTTTTTAAAGGGATAAGAAAGGTGGCAGTTTTATTATTTCGAATTCCCGATCCATACAGTTACATGAGCCGGTTCGAAAGTGAAAACTGTCAATAATAAATTCGCAGAGTTGGAACTAAAAAAAAGAGAGATAGAAAAAAAGAAACGTTTACTAAACTCTGTAGTGCGAAATTAGAGCGCAGCTCTTGAGGAGGAGGATAGGAGGGGACGGTACGAGGGGAGGGTATGCCCCTCGTAAACTCCCCTCTCCTCCTCAACCCACTAAACGTAGCGGGGAACATTTCCCTGCTAACTTTAGCGGGAAAAGTTTCCGGTTAAATTTAGCGGGCTAAGTTTGCCCGCTAAACTTAGCGGTCCAATTGAGGTCACGTGACCTCAACATTCATTCAGTTCCCCCGCTAAATTTAGCGGGGAAAATGACGTCACATAACTTTGTGTCAAGTAACCTATCAACAAATTCAGTTTCTCCGCTAGATTTAGCAGGAAAATTAACTTCACGTGACCTCAACACCAATTCAAATTTCCCGCTAACTTTAACCAGGCGGTTTCACCGACACCGACGCCGCAAAACGTGGCAACGAACGCCTAAGAGCTGCTCCGGGTGAGCTGTTCGTATTGAGTCATGTGCGCATGAGCATAATAATCTATAATATAACGTGTAGTTAAGACTAGTTAGGACTGCGCTAGACGCAGGCCGGCTCCTTCATTACTGCCGGCCAATATTCCCACGAGATGCTCAAATAATCCGCTACCGAGGTGCACGTCCGCGCTGACGTCCCATAACTCCTCATGACTACCCCATTTCTTGGTTGATCGGCAGAGCGATTCGATGTCGTGGCGGGTACGTGGTAGGGTTCATTTGGCGGATTCTTAACTTGTATCTGACTGTAGACGTAAGCAATGGAAGAAAGAAAGTTCGAGCGACGACTGAGATTCAGCACTGGCTTCATCGCGGGAGCAGAAGTTGAAACTGATTTCATGGTAGAAGATACGAATGAAAATTACGGCAGATGAATGGAGACGAAAATGTGCAAAGTAGGTGAAACACGAAGTCTACAAATATGCCCTACTCCTACAAGAAGGTATCTCCGCTGAACCTACATCATGGCGGAAGAATAACTGCCAGCTCTCGTACTTCTTAAGGTAAAACCGAATATCGTAACAGTGAATCGGTAAGATACCTTGAAGTCGGCTGCTTCGAAGACCGTAACGTCATCAAATATGTAACGGCCTATACAACAAAATCTAAGCGGAATTTTGTAGATATGACACGTTTCCAAGACCGATTTGTCTCTCGCCTGCACGCATATATATTTATAGTTTCCTTCTGATCTATAATCCCATTTTCTTTTCCCGCTGGGATGGACTAGCGATGCTGTGCATCTCTAAGATAAAAAAACTCTATTTTAAGACACGAAAATGCGATTGTGCAGTAAGAGCAAAAGAGGAACATGGAAACTTTCAAAAGAAAATTGGATCAGCATTTTCCTGAAGCGAAGCTGTTAGAACAACAAAATAGCACATGGTTAGGGATTACAAGAAAAGGCTAAAATGGGTAGGAAAGATTTCATATTCCGTGTAATAGCTCGAAGAAAAAGATTTCCATGATCATTGAAAAGTCGATTATTATTTATATTATTTTTTCCAGGTCCCAGTGTATTTGTTTAATGAAACAAGCCTGGAAGACCTGGGCCGGAAAATAGCGAAAGCACATAATTCAGAGTATACTTTTTCAGGAAACTGTTCCCGAATCTTCTACCTAAGGAACGCAGGGAGAAAAAAGCCTTGATACCATGTCAATATATTATATTTAATTAATTTTTTTATAACATTTTTTTTAACGTTTAGAGTTTCGAATATTTTCGTTTGAGCTTCAACGACTCGCGTCGAATCTAAAGTTTATTCCTCTGTGCGTAAGTGCGAGTACGTGTCCCTGAGTGCACCACTCTTAATGGGACACTGCAAGGAAAAAAAGTTTGTTTTAAAGGGCAAAGATAGGACACGTATTTTTTCAAACAAATACTTCCATAAAAAAAGAAACTTTTTTTTTGCGCGCAATACTTACGCTGTTTGACGCATTTTAGGTGCAGAAGGAGGAGGTCGCAGCCCGGTAAGCCCCGCCCCGTGCTTCCAAGGTACTTGCATCTCTCCTTGTCTGGAAAGATGATCCACGTCTGAAAGATTGGTTGTAAATTTGCATCTCCGTGCCGTAAAGTTTTTTAATCTACTTTTTTATGTTTGAGCAGCAAATAATCAAGATAAAGAAATTATTGCTTTCAAATGTATTCTGATATTTCTTCTCCCACTTTGGTTTGAAATGTTAACAAACATGGCTGCCGGCGTCTGTGGAGTGCTGAACGAACGAAGCTCGTTTAGCTCGTCAATTGTTATGAGGGCGAGTGGTTTTGGAGTTCACACAGGTGTTTCGAGGAAGATCTCCTCAACCGGCGTAGTTTGCAGCAAGCAACTGTCGGAAGTACGCGCCTTCGAAGCGCTGTGTGAGTGCCTGTTCTCCTAGCGGGACTGGCCTAAGCTTCTAGCGTCCTAGATCAACTGTTTTATTCGATCTTACTTGAATTCATTTTTTTTTTGCGCTTGTTGATGCCGAATAAAGATGTTGGTTCCTGTGAGAGCGGCCTCACTGCTCTGTGAATCGTGTAACCTTCGTGATTAGCAACCATGGTTTCACTACCAAGAAGGTACCAACACAGGTAAGGATTTGCGAGCCATTTGACTGGAGGCAATCTGGCGTTCGGCTCGCACCAAGCTTTTTTAGGTATGTTCCCGTCATGGCGGCTCGAAAGGCGTGCTCTGAAGTTCTGGCGCGCACCTAGCCTACCAAAGCGAATATTTTTACGTCGCGTTTTGATTGTGCGTCATGACGCTCACCCACTTTGCTCGCGGACGCCACGTGAAAAAGAAAAAAAGTAAAGTTGCAAAGACTGCATGTTTATTTTATTGATTTTATTAGTTTTCTCGATCGCTTATTACGCACATCGATAGACGCTGGCAGACGCTTGTATTCGACGGGGCTCGTGCATGATGAAACGCTAGAACGCCGCTTTCACTGGTCGTGTCTTCTGAGCGTTGCAGCCGTTTTGAGACGGCGGAGGAATAGCAGACGGACGGAGGGACGAAAACGGACGCAGACGCCCAGCTTTCAGTGTCCACGTCTCAGGAGATTGCAGACGACGATAGACGGCGGTGGAATAGCAGACGATGCTGGAGGCTGCCGCTTGACTGCTCGCACGACTCAGCAGGCGATGTTAGACTTCCATACTAGACGTACCAGATGACACGAAAGGGAGACACTTCGCTTGTTATCCTGTTCGGTCGAGCAGCCAAACCAATCCAATAGTATTGGGCGGGGCCACTGATTTGTGGGCGGGCTTAGAGCGGCTGTGGTCCCCACCTAAATTGCGTCTAACGGCGTAAATATTGCGCGGAATAGTTTTTTTTTTTTCGGGGAAACATCATTTTAAAACATACTTGTCCCAGCTATGCCCTTTGAAAAAGAAACCATTTCTTCCTTTCAGTGTCTCTTTAAGCTTGTGGGCGTTGGCTCGCTCGGATTTTCCAGTTAATAAATTTAACGCTCCACAAAACCCCTGATCTTAATTTGCGTGGCAGCATCGCAGCTTAAAGATACTGCAGGAAAAGCACAACGAGCAACCTTATAGCCATTATTTAAGTTGGGAGATTTCACGAGAATCACCCGACCTCTGGAATCCTGGCTAAGAAAGTGGATTTTCCCCTGGCTGAGCGGTTTCTATTTAATTTCATTTGAAACTGGGCGGATAAATATCGCACGACATAATTATTGAAACCGAGGTGCTCTTTTCATAAGGACCTGATTACTTCACCGCAAACGGAGATCTAGTTACCGGCAAGAGGTGCTTCTGTTTTGTGGTGATTCAGGTTTCATTCTTCCGTCTTATGTGTTTGTCGACCGACAAGTCTTTTACTTTTATACCATTGCTACGAAAGTAAATAAGAAAAGTCTCTTAGGGGCTGATTTTAGAAAAATGCAGTCACATGCTCTATGACAGGGAACAGCCTGCCCTGCTTATTAAGAGCACCGGCGAGTTATTAAGGAGCTATTTGTTTAAACTAAAGCTCAAACTCCAAGTTTAGGTTCTAGTCGATTCAAACTTTAACATATTGAGAAAGTTTGGGTATTGTTGATAACAAGGACATAGGAAAATCGCCGATGGTGTGTTGTCGCTCACACAGTTCACAATTGAACATAAAGTACATTTATAATTCTTTCCAACTGTTCATTTTAACCCGAACCAAGTTACAAGCAAATTCTCCGGACGCAAGTTTCTTGACAAAATATGCCTTAAAATGACGGAGTGTTAACTTTATTAAAGATTTTTCAGAGAGCCAATTGCGCTTTGGAGAAGGAACCGAGCGAGCAAATGTCATCGTTGTTCTTCTGCGCAACAGCTGGTGAATTAAAGTAAACGGCAGATAGCAACGCATTGCAGTGGGTAGTGAATGTAATGCGCGAAAGGGCGTCTCCTGCTGGGTTGAGGGATCGCTCGACGTGACAGAGCTCTGTGGTGAATTCGGCGATGTAAGGCAGGTGGCGTACTTCTCGCGGAGAAAACTTGTCGCTGGACAATTTCAGGGCGTAAGTCAGATGCTTGTGGCACGTGATTGCAAAAAATATTTCGACCTTCTAAGAAATCTCGGAAGAGTTGGATGGCCAGGCGGTTTGCGAGAAACTCGCTGCATAAGGTGCTGTCGCGGTACCCTCCAGGTTGCATTGTCTGTTAAGAAAATTAAACGGCGTGCTGGACTGCTCTGATGATCCGACGGACTGTTGCAAAACTGCTCTAAGGCCTGCAGTTCACACTTGCGAATCGGCGGGCGAATCTGCAAGAATCTCGGCCGCCGGGCATAGCGTCCACTGTGCATTGCCGCGGCCGATTCCGCTTCGGCGGCAGCGGATTAGATGTAGTGTGAACCAGGCGTAACGGCCGTATTCGAGGCGTCGACCATGATGTTGAGGGGGGCATCCGGTCTTGGATAAAATAGCAGAGTGGTGTTGGCTAGCGATTGTTTGGCTTTTTCGGAAGCTTGGTCAGGTTCGGAGGGCCTCTCTATAGTCGGTGACAGGCCAAGAACGAAGTGGAAGCTCCTTCCACCCCTTTCCACTTTAGTAGAGCGAACGCTGGAGAGGAGGCGAAATCCTCTCCCCGTTCGCTCCGCTGAAGTGGAAAGGGGTGGAGGAGCTTCAATTCGTTCTTGACCTGTCACCGACTATAGTGGTGTGGAAGATTTGTGGACACCTTTGGGGAGATCCGTCGGAGGCTTAAGTTTATCTGCGCTGTGTGAGGTGAAACGCCTAAAGAAATGAATCAAACCAAGAAATTCTCGAGATTATCGATAGACAAAGGGCAAGGGAAGTTTTCGTCAACTTTGACTTTGTTGTTATATAAGGGGTCGATGTCCATGCTGCCAAGGAGGTGACCGAGGAAATCTATCTCAGTCACGCCGAACTCGCACTTGTCCTTATTGATTGTAGGACGGTGATCGTCAAGGCTTTGGAAAACAAGTTTGAGATGTTCGGTATGTGTTTCATGGTCGTCAAGTCGTCAAGTCGTCGTCATTTGATTCCCATGTCAAGCATATCGGCAAATTCTGTTGTGCTACTTCGAAGGAAGAGGTCGTCAAGATATGCATAACAAAACTTCATGTCTCGAGTTACGTGATCGCCGAAACGTTAAAAATATCTCAGCTGCATTTCGCAGGCGAAGAAACATTCTAACGTACGCGGAAAGACCGAACATGGTGGCGATGACTGTTTTATGGATGTCGGAAGGGTGCACTGCTGTCTGATGATAAGTGCCTTTACAAGACAGATTCTGGAGAAGATGGTGGAGCCATGAAGAGACGTTGTGAAATCTGCAATGTGTGGGGGTGGGTAGCTATCGCGTACTGTTGAGTTGTTCTAAGCGCGGTAATCCCCACAAGGTCGCCAATCGCCGGGTTTTTTTTTCGGTACAATGTGTAGAGGCAATACTCAGAAACTTGACAGGGTCATTTGATTCCCATGTCAAGCATATGGGCAAATTCCTGTTGTGCTACTTCCAAGTGATACAGGTGCAGTCGACGCGGGCGACCGAAAGCAGGCGTTTCGGTAGTTGCGACGTGGTGAGAAAGTTATTAAAACGAGTTAAAAGTGGAAAGTCCTGAAATAGAGTTTCGTAAGCTCACTCTTTAGGATGTGCATCAGCTGCTGAAAGTGATATTTCTTGGACCATGAGGTTTGTTGCGGAGTCTGCTAGACGCTTGTTCAGCACATTCACCAGAAGTTTGAAATGGCGGATAAAATCAGCACCCAAGATTGGGTAGGCAACGTCCGCGACTATACATCGTTAGTGGAGAACACGTCGTAATGTGATGTTCATGGTTAAAACTCGCTCACCATAGATAGGAATGTTTTTTTTAAGCTTGTAGAGACGAGTGTATTGGTCGGGACTGATGTGGGAGGACAGATGCAGGTAAATTACTGACTTCAGTGCCGGTGTCTAACAGGAAACGGTTTCCAGTGGCTCGACCGGGTAATGAGAAATAAGCGACCGGCATTTGTCCCAACAACACTCGCCGCTTCTAGTGGTGGGGATTGGTCTATTCCGCAGCAGCATAAGATTGTGTGGAATCTCTGGTGCTATTTTCGAATGTTTGATTATACCAGTACATTTTGGCATGTGTTGACGTTGAACGGCTTCAATAGTTGTGGTTGTCAGAACGTTGCTTTAATGTCGATCGAGAACGCAGCCAAATGGCAGCTACGCGGTTTTTAAGTTCTGCCAACTCTAGCTGAGACACGTCTCGGAACGAAGTTGATGCAGCTTTGTGAAGAAGTCTTTCCATGCTGACGCCACGGGAGATTCAGGTGATTCTCAAGTCTGTCGGAGGTGATCTACCATTGGTGTTCAGACGTCAATTACCGAGTCTACCAGCCGTGCGAGGGCGGGAAAATGGAGGTCCGACTGCGTCTCTAACACCACGTGAACGTTGGTAGGCAATCTCTGGAGAAATAGCTCCTTCAACAGTGGTGTGTCGAATGATGTGGCGCTTTCGCCCACGAGTGGTTCCAGGCGTCGGAGCTATACTGTGGAAGTCTTCAGTCGTCGAGTCGCTCGCCTGTTAGGAGCTGGTGTTGGCGGCGCAGCTCAGTTTCTGGCGTTCATTTTACCAGCTCCGTTTTTAAGGAAAAGTAAGGGTTTGTCACAGACGGAACGAAAACTAAATATCTTACTTCAGTCGCGATTTCGAATGAAAGAGCATCAGCCTCGTAGTGGAAAAATGCCCATATGTGAGCTGATACGGTACGTTAGAAGGAGGCGTTCAACTGGGGCAAACCATACCACCAGATTGGAGGTCCAATATTTTTGAAGACGTAGCAGCATCAATGAGATGGCGGGTTATGGAAAATCTTCATTGCTAGCCATGAGGGTTGAGCTCAAAAAAAAGAAGTCATGTCAGGGTCACCACTTATAAAATAACTTAAAATTTAGTAAATAGATGTGTCTTCTGGTTGACAGCCGACGTGGAAATCTTGCTCGAGGTCTGTTGACCTGGACGGACCACGGTCACGCCTTCCGCTGGTGTATAAAACACGAGTACCGATTGTATGCCCGTCTTAGTTTCTTTGAATTGTATACTTAGCCTAATAATAGTATGTAGTATAATGAACATCAAGGTTGCGCAAAAGAGCGTCGCTCAAAAACGGTTCCTTTCTGTTGTCCTTGGAGGCGTTACCGCTGGTGCCACTAGGAATGCTATCCTCCCGTACCTGCTCGCGCGCAGACTACACAGAAGAACGGATTTTGAACGCTGCTTTTCCGTGAAGCTTGTCAACTGTTGGATCTAAAAACGTTGGTTGTAAACATGCAGAGTAACCCTTATTGACCCTGGCAACACCCGGAAGCCACCCGCATCAAGTAGGAAACTAAACGCTTGTCGACGAATGCGTGTGGTCCGCTCATGACATCCTCACTGGAACGCTTGGCACCGCACGCGTGAAAAGAACCCAGACCGGCTCCGTGCGCCAGAACGGAAACCTATACGCGGGTCCGTGTCTGGGGCCAAGCAATCGATGGACTCGTATTGAGGTCACTCACTTTGGAATCCGGGTTCCTTTCGGTGGCAGCTTTATTCCATTGAAGTTATTTACTTTCTGCGGTGAACCGTTAAGAGCCTTCCGAAAGCGGTACTGGTTGCATCAGTGCATATGTAAACGTAAATTTAATGTTTTTTTTTCATCGTGATGTTGTTTCTTGGCGGCTTTGTCAACACGTCAGCGTTTCCGATCAGGTCCTCCCTACAACAACCGATTCTGATTAACAGCAAACTATTTGTTTTATCGGAACGTCACGCTGTATTGTACTGTAAAACACACGTCTCGGAAATTATACAAACGCGATAAAAAATGAGAGAAAAAAGAAAGGTGAAAAAACGTATCCTAGCTAAAGATTAAAGCGCTAGATACGAAGGAAGGCCCTGATGGTCTCCCAAAATACAAAATGAAAAGCATTGAACTTACCAGTTTTTAAGAAATGTCAGTAGAGGAACTGAGAAAAAGGTGGACGAAATCTGTTAAACATAAAGAATTATTAAAACACTCCAGCTGCTACTGATGTGCACATTAGAATCACTAATGACTTAAGGAACACAGGCCATGGTAAGTCTCAAGCATATTATTATCACTCCGTAGCAATAAAAAAAACTAAGAATAAATTGAAAGGGGGAGCAGTTAACATGATAAGTCACGCATTGCGCGTCTTAAGTCACCAGTCCCTTTACTGCAATAGATCTACCGGTCTACGTAAATTGGTAACAAGACCCGACCAACTTTTCTACTGGGTGTCTTTTTTTAAGTTAAGATATCTGTTTTAAATAAAGCCGGGAAAGCTATAATTCTGCGGTTTGTGCGGGTGCGTTATACAATCAGGGGGACATGGTATAGGGTCTAATCGCAACGATCACTGGGCTAACTAAGTAAACAAATTTTACATAACTTTCTAATTTAGAAAATAGATATATATGGTTCCAATTACAAATACACACCAGCAGTGTGTATCTTTTCTCTTCGTCGCTTTTCCTAACGTTCAGCTGGTAATCAGTAAGCATCCAATTACAAACTTGTCAAGCGTCATCGAAAACCACGAAATATATAATTTTTAGATATAACTTCAGAGTGTCGAATGCGTATGGTAGTGCTTTAAAGGCACTACTAGGGCAACAGGTATACAACGCTAGTGCTATGGTAGGAGACAGAAAAATCGCGCGGACGCGCTATCGCAACAGTAGCCTTGCACCTGCTGCAAGAGTAGTAAATTCAGCGCACGACTTCGCTTCTCAAACGCTCGGTCTTTCTTAAGATTAGCGATTTAGTTCTTTTGATGACGATCAGCAAGTTTCTAATTGAAATCATGTCTCTTTTACTACTTAAAAACTAAATTAACACATTTTAATTTTTTAGCCGCATGATCGCTACGATTAGCCACCAACAGCTAGCCACCTCACCTGCAGAAACCATATGAGTTTATCTCTGTCGGCCTTATTTTAAACAAATATGTTAAGCTTAACAAGAATACTTTGTGTGATTCCTCGTTTGGCACGCCCACTGGCCGATTGTGTTCGTGCACCAGAGCCAGGGAGTAAACCTCGCTGCACAGACTCGGACGTCATGAGTCATCTCCACTTGATTTTTATTGACGCTTGTGTCTCCAACGACACGAATCAGTGTAATTACTACTACACGGTGCATATTACAAGTCTTTGGTTAATGATAGTACAGAAATGGTTCTTTTTAGGTGCCGTCTCACTCAGCTCTGTAACGATACATCAGAGCTTAATCAGACACTACGCATCATTAAAACTATTCTCGAAGTAATTTGCATCAATGCGATGAGAAGCGTTATCTTTATTTTTGTAGAGTAAGGGTCATAGCAAAATGTCGGAAAAATATGCATGTCAAATTGCGGTAAAACAGGAAACTTGATATTGTTGATCGGATGATCAGGAACAAACAAATAACAAAAAAGTTAAAGTTATTTGTTCTAAAAAAATAAAAACATGCCCGTGGGTGTCAATTCATGTGAGAGCGAAGATATCCGAGGCAAGAAACGAAAGTATACGGCAAACTGGATACAAAAACATACACTATAAACCAAGAGACACGGACATCGAGCGAACGATCTTGTAAACTGCGAGCGGCGCAGTAAATCGATTCTTATATTTCGCACGATTCCATCAGAAACCTTGCTAAAATGTATTCCCAATTATTTTTTTTTGTCATTCTGTTGTCTTTTTGAAGCTGACTCCAGTTTTGCAGTGTTAGGGTTCCGGAGGAAATGTCCCACGAAATTGGGGAAATTATTGTTGAGTCAACATTTCTAGGCAAATTCTTTGTTTTAAGACGATTTTAAGAAAGCTAGGAATCAACATCACTACAGAATACAAGCCGTAGGAAAGTGAAAAGTGAATCCCGGAGAAAAGCTTACCGGAGAAGAGCTCACCGTAGATAAGCTCACCGCAAAACCGGCGGATGCGGAGAAAAGCTACACCGATATTTTTTTCCTATTTTAATATGGAGGTTGTTGGATCATGCGTAACATATATCAAGTTATTATCATTAAAATTCGTCATCTTTGCAAAAATAGAAAATGTTCTTTTTGTTTTATTTGTTAAGCTTATTGGGTATATTGCTCCCAAATTAATGACTGCGCGCGTGTGTTTTCCGTGGTTCACAATCTAGCCAACGAAAACCTGAATCAAAACTTCATAAATTTGACGAACAGGAAAAAGTTCGAAAACCTAACAATGTCCACCTGAAACCTAAAAAGCAAAACTGTAACTGCCGAAAATCCGAAAGTGCATGCGCAACAACAGCGGTGCCTGAAGTTCTCTTTGAAGCTTTTTTCAACCTTTGAACACAGGATAGAACGGTCAGTAGAATATCAATGTTTCTTTCTTTTAGCGACATGCATGTTTTCTAGCCTTTCGTGATGGTGTTTCCACACGTCGCCTTTGTGTGATAGTGCCCTTCTACGACGAGCCACCCATGACCTTCAGACATGCACACCCATGACCTTCAGAGCTAGGGTCTGTAAGGTAGCTAATTGGGCGAGTTGGTAAAGGTTATACATGATGAAAACATCTCAAACAACTAAGGCGGTGTGAAGACAGCAAACACGACAGGACGAAGTGGTTCTCACAACTAAAGTTTTAATAATAAAATTAACAGAAAGAAAACAGCGTAGCTGACACTGATTACATACAAACACATACTTGTTTATCAGGCATCAGATAATCTTCGGAGCTGAAACGGTCCACGCACCGCTATTCATATTAGGTCGCAAAAAAAAAAACCTCTTTATCTGACAGAGCTACCGACGGCGCCAAGTCAAGCTGTCAATAAATGAATCCCGGACAAAAGCTCACTCGGACAGAAGCTCACCGGACAAAAGCTCAGCGGACGAAAGCTCACCCATTTTTTCACAGACCCGGACAAAAGCTCACCAGGCGAAAATGTCATGTTGGTCTTAATGGGATACTACAACAAAATTTCGGGCGCTTATTTTTTGATCTAGATGTGTTCAAAGGAGCAGTATCACATCGGACACACCAATATCCTGTTAAAAGACACGAAAAGGAATTTTAAAACGAATTAGGCGATTAGCAAAGAGCACCTGGTGGATGTCACTAAAGCCTCGCTTGTAATGCCCGTCTAGGAACCTTGACAGGTAGTGACGATATCTGTCTCGCCGCCGGTCACCACGAGAGAAGAGGGGAAGGGAGAACTCCCTCTCCCCGATAATCTCTTTTATGTGTCCCAGAAGTCGCTATTGTCCCTCTACAAGATTATAGAAGATTAACCCATCACTCAAAATTTGTACAAAAGCAGCCGCTTCGGTGGCTAGAACGACTACGACATGCTCTCGACGTCAGCCTCGCCGCAGCTTTGCTCGTCCCGAGACGAACTACGTCACGATTGCCGGGGATGTCACGTGCTCTCCGCTGGCTGCTCTCCGAGCGCTTGCCAGATGTGCCATTTATAACGAAAAATACAGTCACCAGGCTCAAAATACAAACGTGCGATTGTCATTTACGGATATTGTGGATCATATTCAACCTATTTTTGAACACGACGGGTATATTTCAATTTTCGTTGAAGTATACCTTTAACATGAGTGTGGACAACTTAGGTGCATGCGTGCGACACTAAAATGCAACGATAAACTAAATCTCACAAACGCATGGTTTGTTTATTAGATTGAAAACAAGTTTATTTATCGATTGGTTCGAAGTGAATGCAGTCCCTTAGCTTGCTCCAGCAGTCTTGGTAAGTCTGAGTGTACCTGGATCCCCTCGAAAATATTTTTCAGACGATTCTGCAGGCGCAAAGTGGTTTTTCGCACCCGCTTCTCTGGGGGTTCATTTCTACGGGCTTGTGTCAATGCCGTGGCAATGAGCTCCTGATTTTTCTGTAGGCATTAAATCAGCCTCCAGACCCTTGGATAGGCGTGGCGGACAAACTTTTGGATGATTAAAGATAAAGTAAGTAGGCAGGCGAGCTGGTTGATGTTACACTATTTTGAAAACTGGAGACGACGGACGAAAAAGGGGACAACACACAAAACGTCTCAAGAGACGTTTTGTGTGTTGTCCCATTTTTGTCCGTCGTCTGTGTTTTCAAAACGTGAAACTTTGGAACCCGGTATTCCATCCTTCGCAGGTGTAGTTCGTCCGGTCTTTATCTTGAAGAGTGGCGTCGTACATATTCCGCCGTTCCGGGGGAAACTCCGGTCGTCGTCGGCACACAGTCAGGAAAAGGAAGAATTCGCTCTCGGTGCCGCCGAAAAGAGAAGGAGAAGAAGCTTAACGGAAAGGGCCGTTGACGATACCTGCAATCAAGAGTAGTCCAGCAGGTCGCCGATGTCACCGGTAGACCTTTTCTTGATGTATGTTAGTACTTCGGGCGCATGCTGTGGTGGAAGGAACGCCAGCCTATCCAAAATCCCGCACAGCTTTCTAAATTGGTCATCTGTCTTGCACTTGTCCGAAAGGCCCAACTTTCTTTCAAAATATTTTTAAAAATTCACAACTCTATGGTTTGTATATTACAGTTTTGCTTCAGTTTCCTTTTCACAAAATCCTGAGATAATTCTTGATTTCAAATACATCTACGACGCTCAATGACGCAAAGAATTTACTTCTCCTTGCCATTCACTTCAAATATTACCCTGAACTCTAAGAAAACAAATGCGTTAGTAAGGAAGAGACATTGTGCCTATCCTTTATGTGCGCGTTTAATGTTACATAAGCTCAATGAAAAGCGAGGTCACTAGAGGGTGACTTCGCTTCTTCGGTCACTCTTCGGGTTCAAAAACATCGGTTCACGAAGTTTCTTGGGCGTGGCACAAGAGTGCTCCGGCATACCTTGAGTCAAGCAAGCTTGATCTTATCAGCTCCACTCAGTTTCAGTGACCTAAATTTTGGTCCCAAATCGATGCTTCTCTGCCTGTTATGGCTTATCTGCGAACACCTTTCCATGGGATGGGGTACAAGTTATCCTAAAATTGGTGCAATGTCCATCGCGTCCGCACTTTATCCCAGCCCATGTTTCGCCTGGGATAGCAAGAAAAAAAAAACTTGAACTTTTGTCTGGGTTTGTGAGAAAACGGGTGAGCATTTTGTCCGGTGAGCTTTTGTACGGTGAGCTTCTGTCCGGTAAGCTTTTGTCCGGTGAGCTTTGCCCGGTTACCCGATAGATTGTTATTTGTTTACAGGTGTACGATGTTCTGACCTTATACTTACAGCGTCATTAATATACAGAATCGGTGATTACCAATTTATGAGGAATTAGTAAATATGCCCAATGAACTTTAAGAATATTACGAAAAAACGGAAAATTATTTGAATGAAGTGACGAATTATAATTTTGTTAAATTGCCACGTGTGCAGCAGAATACGCTAAGCTGAAAAAATCGGTGAGCTTTTCTCCGCACCCGCTCAAAGGCCGGTGAGCTTTTCTCCGCCTCTGCCGGTCTTGCAGTGAGCTTTATCTGCTGAGCTTCTCTCTGGTGAGCTTCTCTCCAGTGAGCTTTTCTCCGGTGAGTTTTTCTCCGCCGATCGAAAAAAGTATAAGGCTAGATCTATTTCCTCCCGCGTAACATACTAGTGGGAGGTATATAAGGTAAATGAAAAGCTTTTAAACCTATAGATGACTCCGTTAGGCGTTTAAACTAACAAGAAAGGGGCTTTTTATTTGGGTTGCTTTCAGGCTGCATGAATCGTCTTTTTCCTCGAGTGTCCCTTCATTACGCTTTGGTAGAAAATAAACATAGATTATTATTATAAATGAAGAGATTTCAAAATAAATATATTTTCTGGATGATTACCATTGCTAACGTTTTGTGACCGTTATGAATAGACCAAATCAACCAATAATACAGTTAATTTTTGTATTCAGAGATTCGCATAACAACTACCATTCCTTGCTGCTGTTTTGCACCAGATCATTTACTTATGTATAAAATATTATACCGTCAATACTACTATTTTCACTAGAACATCTCGTTTCAGAAGCGACTGTAAAAGTCAAAGAACGGCGCGCTTACTTCCTGAACATCGAGCACTGTATACAGACTCCGTTTCGCTCGAATTCCGACCTCAGCCAACACTGCGACCCGATGGACTCAATCGGTCAGGACCAAAATTGCATTGTCATGGCGCTGTCGCCTTTGTGCGTATGCTTTCCCGGCTAAACCGATCACGCATAACGAATGCGCCGTAATCCCGCTTGTTTTTCTACGCGTGATTGGCTGTAGCTGGGGAAAGCAAACGCACAAAGACGACCAGCGCCATGACGATGCACTTTCCGGTCGACGTACTGTGAAACTGAAATATACTGTCAACGTAGCCGGTGTTGTCAACGTCAACAGCTGCGGTGAACAAATCACCGCTGCGGGAACGAATATAAAGTAACAATTCTCGCGTATACAGTTCGAGATGAACAACAACGGCACAAAAAAATACGTCAAATATCAGCTTCCAAACGGACTCTTCACCGATGTCCGTCTTTATTTTTCTCTTTTATTATGGAAGGAAAAAGAAGTGTTCGGGCGACGTCTGCGCTATTTCGAACCCGTGTTTCCGCCGCGATGTAATGGCGAACCTTTCTCACAATGGCCGTGGCCTGCCCAGATTCAGCCAATTGCAGGGAGTCATGGACCCCGGAAAAAGGTCCACTGTGCGTCGCGTTCGTTTCGACTGAATTTCGGAGGCAGGAGGTAAGAGAAGGGAGGTACTTAAAACAAAGACCGCTGTTACTATGCAAAAAAAACAAAAAAAAAACACAATGAGAAAAGCGTGTTTTTGTCTTTCGTGTCTGTTCCGTGTTTGTTTTTACTTTGTCGTGTATTTGTTCACCTCGAGGGTTTGGTTTCGTTCTCCTGATTATTTATTTACAGCTGAAAACTCGCTTCTTGCACTTATCTTGCCTTACAATGTGAGATTTTTATTATTATTATTAATATTATTATTATTATTATTTTGTTGTGAAGCCTGTGCAGGCTGTATATAAATATGCTTTCTCGGGGAAAGAGGGATAGCATGAAAATAACGCTTCGCTGTCGCCCAACATTCGGTATGGCGTAGTAATGTTTGCCTCATTTATACGAAAGCTAACATTCTTACGAGTATTTTTTAGGACGAAAATAAAAGTTAAAAGATTGACGCGCATTTTGCAGACCGTGCCTGCGGTGTCCTTAAAGCATGGCGCTTCTGACGACGACAGTGTTGAGTCGTGTTCGAAGAATTGAACAAGATACCCAAGAGAGGTTCAAATGGGACTCGGTGCAAGGGATGCGGTTGCAGTCTGGGCAGAGCCTTTGTTCGGGACGACCATTTGCGCAACTGGTTGGCGTAGGATGGAACAACCTAGTAGCCGCTGCAGAGGTACCATTTCACCGTGGCATTTCTACAACTTCACGTACGAATTTGACGTTAATATTCTTAAACTTTTCTACTCGCAGCCAGTCAGTGCAACATTAAAGAAAGAATAAACATGTAGAACAAGGACAACACAACCACGTCTTTCAGCTAGGAACGAAATATAAGAATTCCAAACGCGAGCAACCGATTAAAGGTGGAAAAAGCGAACAAAGAAAAAGTAACTTCTCAATTTCTCAAATCAGATCAGGACTCTGTCGACCTGACTTCGCATTTTACCTTATCGCCTCTTCCTTCCTTCTTCACTTCTTAGTTACTTTCCCTTTCCTCGATTTTCCCGCCTTTGATCGGTTGCTCGCTTTTCGAATTCTTCTATGTCCGTTGCTAGTTGAAAGACGTGGTTGTGTTGTCTTTGTCCTACATGTTTATTCTTTCTTTAATCTTGCCCCTCACCAACACGCTCCTCGTTCATCAATAGTCAGTGCAGTGTTGCTGCAACTAAACACACTGAACTATCATTTTTTTTTAAATCGGAAATTTGTTGACTCTTTAGACTAACAGCATGGCATCTCCAATATAAGGCTAACGCGTAATGGTTTTTTGATTTGTTTATAGTTTTGCATGTTTTATTTTCGTACACGACAAAAAGAAATTAAAAAAATCGTTTTTCTTTAACGTTTTTGAGGATATATTTGGGAGGAAACATTTATAATCTGAATGGTGTGAATTGCAAAATACTCACAGGAAGTTTGAAAAATGAGTTAATAAGAATCGGGGCAAGAATAACTGATATGTAAATTGGGGAGACATAAAAGGCTTAAGCCAAACTTACTTTTAGGGACGAAGTAATAACTAAATAATCATGGAGATTAAATAAATAAACCTGAATGAGAGACAAATATAGACGTGTATGAGATTTTCAGGTGTTAATTAGACTTACTCCTAATCAAGTGGACGAGCGTGAGGAACCGTATTCTGCAGTTTGTCTTAAAGTCAATTTTGCATTGGTATGGCAGACAACGTCGCCAGTAATTAGGTTTGATGCGCACTGTACGTTGTTGCAAGCTCGAATGCAGTCCTCTCGTCACCATACTGAAAACTTAACGAGCATTTATATTTAAAAAGAAATCAATATTCATAAAGAAAAGGACCCAGCATGCTTTAAAGCTTTCACTTAGTATACTTACGAACAAAAAGATGAATATTATTAGGTTGAATAACTTTCAATCTTTATATGTTTAACGATAGTTTGGTTTTGAATTAACTATCGTTTTTTCTGCTTCGTAAAAAGAAATCTAAAGTAACAGGGGTTGTCGGAGTTCAATAATTTCTGACGTTGCCCGTTATTGTAAGTCTATTGAAGCAGTTATTTTTTTTTGTTTTTTACCCATTTTTTTAACAAAACGGATTTTATTCCACAAAGTGAGACGCTACAAAATTTCAACTTCTTCATGCCACATTTATTTTTTACCAAATCACGGGAAATGTAGCAGGAGCATTTGTCTACGCCGTCCAATATAAGAAAGAAAGAAAAAATCAAGAAATCTCAAGAAAGCAAGGCCCTAATGAAGAAGAGCGTTAGACAGTTCGACCAGCAAACCTCTTCTTGCCTCAAACGTTCTCGAGGTGAGTTCTCGCTTTCACCTTCTCTTCTTTTTCATTTTCGTTTACTCTTCCTTTACTGACGCCGTGAATCGAGTTGCGCCGCATTAGCGTGGTGCGTACCCACCTTCAAGCGCCGAACCACTCCGGGCGTCTAAGGAATGCAGCAGAGAACCCTCATCTCGCGCTCCGCCGTCTCGGCATTCCCAACAGCAACTTCGACGAAACTTGGTTTCTTATTTTCCTTCGCTTACTGCAATGCTTCTTGCATCTGTCTCTTCGCGGGTTATCCCAACCGTCAAATACTCCGAATGTAAGCCTCGTGCAGTCTCCTGGGGTTCGGCTTCCCCGCTGCAAGGCCAGTTTATGCAGCACGCGACCCAGTTTTTCTAACGCTTTAAGTTTTTCACGCGCGGGGCGCCGCCATGCGAAAAAGGTGGGAAACAGCCCGTCGTTCGACGGCTTTGGATCTCATGCCGGGCTTGTCGGTTTACTGCAATTGACAAGATTTTTTTTTTTCTTTTGAGGGAGAGAGAGAGAGAGAGACCGGGGGGGGGGGGGGGAGGAGGGATTGTTTTACGCAGCGGAGCACATTCTTTTTGATCCCCTACCTCCTCATCCTATTTCGTTAGCTCGGGTCGGCGATTTCCTATAAGCTCTCTAAACTGCGTCGTTTGGATCTCGACCCATGCACCAAAATTTTCTTCGAGATTCGTGTTGCTTACTCCTATCTTTAAATCACATTCCCAGTGAATGGGAATGTTAAGCATTGACGTGAGAACAATGTAATGCCCGAGAGAGAGAAAAAAATCGTGCTTATTCTACGGAAAATTGGTTTTCAACTCTCTCAGTGATTGCGATCAATAAATTTTCACGCTTGTAACGCCTGTAAAAAAGAAAAAGAAAAAAAGAAAAGAAAACCCGGGCTTGTTATACGGTTTTAGAGCAAAATTTGAAAGTCAGTCGAAAACTAAATGCACACCCTCCTGCAATATGAAAAACCCATAAGAGAATGCAATTTACGGTGGATCTGCCGAATTCGCGTTGATAAGAAGAACATTTCTTCCTACAAAAAGAAAATTAACCTTTGTTCTTTCCTTTCCCTCAAAATTATATGTGTCTAGCATATGGGCTTAACACCAACGCATAAAATGAATAGGCGAATGGGTCTTTCGTATTGCATTGGACTGTGCGTGTTTCTCATCTGCCCTTTTTAATTTCTATATATGTGGCTTTTAGCGTTTCGTTTTATTATTCGTAAGTACGCCTCACGCGTATGTTATGAAAGACTACGCAAACATATTCTCAACAGGTCTGCGACATTGAAACGAGAAAGCCTCGTCCGAAGCCCATAGAACAAGAAGCGTACGCAGGAATCCGCAGTGAGCGACAAAAAAGGGGAAGGATGAAGACCCAATGTGAACGCAGTCAATATTATATGCTAGAAAAGGAGGTTCGTGTTCTCCATTGTTCTACATTACAAAGAGTACAAAGGAGCCTCTTCGCACATAAAGAAAGAAGCGAAGAAGGTGAGGGGGTGCGATCAAAGAAATTGGAACACGGAAGCAATTATCCCGCATAATGGGTGTACCG